>PVLD010005540.1:0-111078 GCA_004027595.1 Dinomys branickii
TCTCTCTCTCTCTGTCTGTCTCTCTCTCTGTCTCTCTCTCTCTCTGTCTGTCCCTCTCTCTCTCTGTCTGTCTCTCTCTCTCTGTCTGTCTGTCTCTCTCTCTCTCTGTCTGTCTGTCTGTCCCTCTCTCTCTCTCTCACACACACTTCTGTGTGACCGCACCGGTGCAAAAACAAAAATCTGCAAATTCCTTGGCACTCTTCCTTCCAGAGGCAGGGCCCATGTCTTCTTTCTTTGCTACCAAGCAGGCTTGGGTGGCTGCTTTGACCAAGAGAGGAAGGCAGAAGTGTCACTATGTGACTTCTGAGACCTGGTCACAAAAAGCTGTGGAGTGTCCACGTGGCTTTTGGGGCCGTTTGTGCGATGGCCCTGAGCCCCCATACGGCATGTCTGACTGCTCTGAAGCCACCATGTTGAGCCATCTGCCTCTACATGGCTCCAGAATAGGCCCTTTGCCCTGTGGGAGCTCCAGACTTCATGAAGCCACCCTCATGCAGCCACTTGTGGGACTCTGATCCATGGAATACACCACTAGGCTTTGGGGAGACCCTTTTTTGTTGTTGTTGTTTGTGGTTTGTCTTGAGATAGGGTCTTGCTATGTAGCTCAGACTGGCCTTATACTTGTGGCAATCCTGCCTCAGCTCCTCGATGCTGGGATTACAGGCGTGCGTCACCATATTTGGTGAGGCAGACTTTTTATAGGGCAATCTTTATCAAAGCAGTCACCCGTGAGGGGCCCAGCAGGAAAGTCACCATTCTGTTCCTGGGGCCCTGGGAAGATGGGCCTCTCTCAGGCCTTGCTTCTCCGTGACCTCAGGTACACCATTTCCCTTCCCCAAGGTCTTGGTTTCTCTACCTTGGGTGGTTTTACTGGGTGGTTTCATCTTGCAAGTTGCTTGGAAAATTCCCAGTGTTGTGCCTGGACATGGCGCTGCTTAACAAAGGTGAGTTTGAGTCCTCTCTGGTCATTAGCAGGAATTGTCATTGCCTGTGAACATATTGCTGAACCAAGAGACAGGTCTCTCAGGCTCCCAGAATGCATTGCTAGCACAGTGGACTCAAGGTCCTTGGGACAGCCAGGAAGATACATGGCTTGCCCTGTTCGGTTTGTCCGCCAGCCCAGCTCCTCGCCATCCCCCAAATGTCACCACACTGAATGACAGTTCCCTGTGGTGCAGGGACCCACAGCCAGCTGGGCCCATGGGAAACACTCAAAACCACAGGTCACCATTGCCACCCTCTCTGGTTTCTCTTTGGTCACATACACAGAAAGAGGCTCCAGTTGGGGGTGGGGATAGCTTCATGGTCCCCACACCCAGAAGAATGGCAGGGCTCTTGAGAGGCCAGAGCTGCCCAGGGGGCCAAGGCTGGTTCTGGCCAGAGCAACTAATAATCCAGCCAGAACCCAGAATTGGGGGCCACTTGGCCTTCTCCTCCCTCCAGCCCCAAAGGAAGCTGCCTCTTGCATTCCCAACTTGCTAATTAGCGATGGAATGACTAAGATTTTCAGCACAATTAGGGGGTGGTCTGTTTTTGCCCTGATGTCTCCTCCTTTCCAGTCCCCACCCCTGTCTGGAGCCGACCTCTAATTTGGAGCCACTTAGAGAAGACAAGGAAACCTTTAAAACCAAGAAGAATGTCTCCCACAATGCTTCTCATCAGTTTTGCAGCTGTGGTCCAGAAGGCTGAGAACCCACCACACCGCAGAAACATGCAAGAGGCCTCCTGTTCAAAGGGCCTGTGGCCACAGTGCCCTGCTATAAAAATAGCTATGGGCTCAATGCTGGGGGGAGGCAAAGGGGGCGGGAACCAACCCCCCATGTGACCTGAAATCAAGTACAGACGGGCTGTGTGCCTGGCCACTTGCACTGTGTGACTTCACGCCTGTTATGATTGGTGGGCTCTCTGAGGCGACCCATACAATTACCCGCTCTACTCCCCAGAACAGGGGCAGTGTTCTTCTAGGCAAGTCTGCTGGATGCCAGCCCACAGTGTTCCCTCTGAAAGACAGTGGCAGTCTCTCTCCAAGTCCCCTCACAGCTACCTGTGTAATTGACTGCCATCTCCAGTGGCCTGTACTTAGTAAGAGCTCAATAAACAGTTAAGGAATGGGCAAACCTAGTGGACAGCAGTCAATTACACTTGACCTTGCTGGCCAAGCTCAGGCGCTCTGCTTGCTCAGGACTATCCTGGACTTTCCGGAGCCACCCTGAGGTCCTGGGTATGATCCCCAGAGGAAGAAGCTTAGGTCTGGCATGCAGAGGGCTGGGGCCAGCAGGAAACCAGAGACCACTGGGATCAGGAGTTAAAGCCAGAGCCAGGAGGCCCCACATCCAGGCTCCAGGGCCAGGTAAGGAAAGACTGCACCCCACAGCTGGCACAGTGTCTGCCTGTCCCCCTGCATAGGCCCAGAAAGGGACAGGAACCTACCATGTCACACAGCACATTTCTTGCAGGAGACCGAAGCTGACTGGGCCTGGAATCTAGGGCTCCTGTCCCCAGAGTCAAACGCACCTTCACCCCTGCCTGCTGATCAATGGTAGAGTGTGTGGTTGGATACCAGGAGAGGAATGGATCAAGATGCATCCTGCCAAGGCCTAGGTGGCTTCATTCCAGGTGCTCGTTGAGGCCAGAGGGGCTGGTCAGGGTCATCTATAGTCAAGAGATGCCTGGTAGAGAGGGCAAGCAGAATCTTCTGGAAACTTCCTAATGGAATTACTAGAGAGAACATCTCTCATCCTGGTAACAACTCTTACCAGCCTTGGGGGAGTGAGTTATCCCTGTGTGCCTCAGTTTTGCCACCTGGAAAATGAAGTAAAGGCTGACTGGGAGATGTATTTCAGAACATAGACTGGCCCTTTTTCAACTCAGGTCACATAGCCTCTCCCCAAGGGAGGGAATCATCCATACCAGGGCCTGGAGGCCTGAGGCCACCTCCGGGGACAGTTAAGCTCTCCAGCTCCTGGGGACCTGTGGCTCACAGCCTGAACAGCTGATCAGATATACTGCTCCCACGCAGCAACCAACATGGCCAGATGGACAGAGGCAGCACACCGGAGCCACCAGGGCTGGCCTGGACCTGGAGGAGCTTGCTGGGGCCAGCCAGGGGCTCTGTCTGGCACACATGGGGGAGACGTTTTGGCTGCAGCTCCAGCCAGCATGGGGTTGCAGGGAGAGGGCAGGGCAGACTGAGACCAAGTTTTCAATTCTCTCTCATTTTCCTTGTTTCTTTACTCTCTCGACCCCTTGAGTGTTTTAAGCCCTGAGTAGTTCCCTGGGGAGGGGTGGGCAACAGAGTCCCTGCTGACCACAGGGCAATCTGATGGGCCCCTGTAGCCATGGGTTCTGCAGCCAAGAGGTAAACCAGCAGTGCATGGGAAATGCTAGGAGAAATGACTGTGCCTGTACTGAACAGGTGCAGGCTCTATCCTGTTATTCGCTACACAGTAGTCCAGCAGCTATTTTCACGGCATTCCCATGGTATCAGGCATTAGAATTCAACCAGAAGGTTTAGGACACATGAGGAGCTCAGGTTCTATGCAAGCACTACGCCATTTATACAAGTGCCTGAGCACCCTCAAATCTGGGTAGCCCAGAGATTCCTTCTGGAGCCAGTTCTCCACAGATACCGAGGGACCACTGTAGCCACATTGGCTGAGGCCAGACGGGGGCAGAAACTGTCTCCATGAGTCCATGAGTAGACTGGGTGGGTGTCATGTGTCCCTCCCCCATCCCAAGAAAGAGCTGGGACTCCTACAGGTTGGCATCCCACCCAAAACTCTACAGCTCAAAGAGTCAGGTCAAGTTCAGTCCCTGTGTGTACCCAGGCTGATGTGGGTGGCCCTGCCCTCCACGGCCCAAAGCCAAGTCTTCCCAGCTGGTTTAGGACTTGACTTACCGCAGGCCCTTGGCCTCTGGCCCCTTCCTGAGTGCTGGTCCCTTGGCTGGAGAGAAAACAGTTGGCCAAGCGCTCACGGAGATCTGGGCTTAGGCAGTCTCTAGATCAGGGGTTTCTGCCCAACAATCCCACAATCCTACCCATTCCCAATGGCCCTGAGGAGATGCCTGGCAGAGAAGTGCCCATCCTGTCCTTGGGCACCTTCCAAACTGCTGTCTGGACCTGGAGCAGTGCCAGGCCCTGAGGAGCACTATTTAAGGAGCTGCTCCCCAGCAGCCCTAGCTCTGCTGCAGCTCCAGAGAGCACTCCAGACCATGGTAGGCTGAGGCCATCCTCCCTGCACCTCCGCTGTCCCCCAGGAGCTTGGCTCCCCGGCTTGGGGCTGCAGACCCCTCCTGTCCCTGCAGTCATCCTCCCAGCTCCAGCCTCAACCTTGGCTCATTCCTCACCCCGCTCTCATCCTGTGTGATTTCTGTGTGATTCTAACCTTCACCTCCTGCCTGAGCTCACCTTGATCTTCTACTGATGCCCCGCTTTAGTCTTGACCTTGGTCTGATCCTCTGCTCGGTCTGGCTTCATCTGACCCTGAAGGGTAGCCTGTGCATCCATGTAGGCTGTACCTGGGGTCTCTGCTTTCCTGGACTCAGTGAAGCCTGCTGAGGTCAAAGTGGGGGGAAACGAGGGTCAGGAGGGACAGAGAGATGCGTGAGCCAGGCTTGGAGGCTTCATGGTAGAAGCCGAGCAGACCTGGCTGCTGTTGGGGTCTGGAGTCAGTGTTCTAATCAGCATACTCATCCAGCCTCTGCCCTTTGTGCTCCACTGGACTCACATACCCTGTCCCTGTCCCGGTTCCAGCTCCTGAGGTCTCCTGCAGACTCTCAGTCTTACTGTTCTTTGAGGCCTATGTCCTACTTCCCATCCCCATGAGTCCCTCCTGGCCAGAATAAAACTAGGCCCCTGTACCTGGTCTGTCGTCCTCTATGGTCACCTGTCTCCAGGTGGACTGTGAGTTCTCTGGGGACAAGGATAGGTTTTGATTCAGCTCTGGGTCCCAAGAGCCAGGCACTGGACATAGGTATTCAATAAATGCCCTGATACTTTGAGGAGAGCATTCTGTGGGTTTTATCAGTGGGGAAACTGAGGCTCAGAGAAGGAAGTGCATTTCTCAGCACCACAGAGACAGTGAACAGCAATTAATCCTGAGTTCAGGATGAGAACTCAGGTCTTGTGGCCCACATCTTTCCTGGGATGCTCCTTTCAGGGGACCTTACTTTTCAGCGGCCCATTATAGAGGAGAATTCCCAAGACGGCCAGAGCCGAGGCCTCACCGCCCTTCCTCAAAGGGCTCTGGGCCACAGTAGGGCGGCCTGTGCCAAGCGAGGTGGGTTTGGGAGGCTGGGGTGGGTGGGGGTGGGGAGAGTCAAGGCTGAGGCTAGATCTGAGTGAGAAAAGGCAGAATATCCCCCAGACGGAAATGATCATTTTTTATTAATCAGAGGGAAATGTATATGTAATTACGCGAGCTGAACTCTGCAGGGAAGTTCTTTTCTTTATGCTGTCTGAAGGGATTTATAAATATTACAGAGGTTTTACAGCACCCTAACATCCCAGCTGCCCTGCCAGCCCCCTTTCAAAGGATTAGCAGAGACAAAGCACCCAGTAAAAGCTAATTATAAGCCAGCCGGGTGCTGCCGCTCCGATGAGGGCCCAGGAGCCGGAGGGAAGTGGGGGTGAGGGCGGGGTGGGGGCAGCGGAGACCACACAGGCACTGGGGTGTGGGGCGGGGCACAGGGGGAGCTGAGGCTGGGGGTCCAGACAAGGGCTTGGCCGAGGGTGGTGCTGGCTGAGCTAGGGATGGGAGCTGTGCCTTTGCCTCTCTCTTGGGGACACCTGGGTAGCTTCCTTCCCCCATCAAGGCCAATTTGAGGAACCTCCGGGACTGGGGTCTGCGATGCCGGCTGCTGAAGGAGAGACTTCAGGGGGTCCTGGGGCCTTAGAGCTTTCAGCGAGTGTCTAGTGGCTGCCCTCAGGCACCATGCCACCCTGAGAAGGTGGCAGGAGGCCAGCCAGACATGGGAATGGCTCCACATGGGAGGCAGCTGCTCTACCTGCCATGTAGGTGGAACCTGGGATCTGAGTAGCTGCTCCCCAAATGGCGTGATCCCCACTGTTGGCCAGTTGTGGGGTGGGATGGAGAGACCAGAGACGGTACAGAATGGGCCTCACAGTTGGGGTCTCCACTTAGGAAGACAGAAAAGGAGAGAAATGGCAGAACAGTGCATCTTGTGCTCTGGCCGGTTATAGTTCCAGAACAGAGAATGCATGGCCTGAGGGGCCAGGAAAGGCTTCTTAGACCAGGCAGAGGAGCCAACAGCACAGAATCCTTCCAGATGGAAGGCTGGGAAGTCTTTCTGAGTGTGGGTGCGGGAGCAGTTGCTGGGGGGAAGGTAGCTCAATGTAGGGTTGGGGTGAGAAGGGACCCAGGTGGGAGGCAGAAGAAAATTTGGGAGTGAAGAGAGGGGCAGATTTTGCGGGACAGACTCCAGATATGCTCCTGAGAACGTTCAGGAAGCTTTTGCAGCTGGACGAGGCGAGACCGCAGCTGTGGTGGAGAATGGCAGGGTAGGGGACGGGGAGTCTCGTGCAGGGCCTGAGGATAGAACAAGTGTCCCCTCCGTGCCATCACACAAGGCCTCCCTGCTCCTTGCAGGCACCCCGGAGAGCCCGGAAGAGAGCGGAAGGCGGAGCCAGCTCCAATGTCTTCTCCATGTTCGATCAGTCGCAGATCCAGGAGTTTAAGGAGGTCAGTCACTGGCCCCGGGGCCCTGGGAGGATTAAAGGAATGCAGAGACGTGGAGAAGAAAGCCGGGAACAAAGCTGGCCCTCAGGGCACCATGGTGTGCTTCAGACCCTGAGGATGTGACCTGCAGCCTGTGGGCAGCCCGTTCCTCTCTGTATCTGAGTCTGCGCCTTCTGGCTGACCTCAGCCAAAGCTGTTCTGCCCCTCAGCCTCAGTTTCCCTAGTAAATAAGGGCTGCTGGCAGCCTGCTGTGCCTACAAAGCTGGGTTGACTGGATGGTTGAAGAGGCCTGTGCTGAAGTACCTGGGAACAGCAGTGAGCAGGGGGCAGCCCCAGGTGGATGGTGCTGAGTTAGCTGGGCTGGGCAGGCTGATGTCTGCTCAGTGCCAATGTCTCTGTTAGGCCTTTACCATCATGGACCAGAACCGGGACGGCTTCATCGACAAAGAGGACCTGCGAGACACCTTTGCTGCCCTCGGTGGGTGGCCCAGCAGCTGGGGAAGCTTGGGGAGGGACAGAGCCCAGGCCACCAGGCAACAGTAGGGGTGCAGAGAGGGAGGGGTCATGAGCCAAAGGATGTAGAGGAGAGGCCTGCCTGGAAGGTGGGGGAGGTTCCCGGGCATGAAAGCAAGAGCTAGGAAGTAAGGTCACTCCAGCGACAGGGACAGCCTGGGCAAAGGCCTGGGGGTGCTGAGGGGGCCAAGGGAGTCAGCTGCCAGGGAGGGAACTTGAGGCACCAGTGGGGTTGGGTGGGAGAAGAGACATCACCAGGTCATCTCTGGCTGGGCCATGAGTCCCCAGGGATCAGAGTGTCCATTGGGACCCTGAAGAATCCAGAGTCCTCACCTCCAGAGGTGCATGAGCCCCAGGCAGCTGTGTACTCCAAACTGTTTCTTTGAGCCTCAGTTTCCCAGTCTGCAGAAGGGAGCTAAGGACCCACTTGGTCTCCTTTCCAGGGAATCTGAGGTGGAGGTGGCAGCAGGGGCGAGGTTGGGGACAATCCCACACAGACTTTGGACCAATGGTCCCCACAGGTCCCCCACAGGGACCAAGCCTTCAGGTCTGCATGGGGTGAGTGGGACAGTAGAGCTGGGAGACTGGGGGACTCTCCTCACCTGCCTCTCACAAGGTGCCTTGGGCCCCTTCTTGTTCCTGGATCCCCCCAGGCCGCATCAATGTCAAGAATGAGGAGCTGGAGGCCATGGTGAAGGAGGCTCCTGGGCCCATCAATTTTACCGTCTTCCTGACCATGTTTGGGGAGAAGCTTAAGGGTAAGTGGCTCAAGGGCTGGGACCCTGAGGCTTGGTGTAGACATATCCCCTGCACCCCGAGAGCCCTGACACTTGTAATAGACATGGGCAGGAGCACAGTGTGGCCCAGATGCCAGCGTCCAGGTGCAGACAGCATCCCGGGGCCCTGCTTCAGCTGCCAACTGCTGTTGAGTCCTTTGCTCACCCCAACGACAGTGCCCCCACCTCTCCTCCTCCTGTTCCCCCTCTGCTGTGCTTCAAGGCCTGTGCTAATGGGGGCAGACAGAAGGGTGTCATGGGGGAAGGGGTGACAGGGACAACCCTAGCACTGAACAGGTTACTCACCTCATCCTGTGACGCAGTCACCACAGCCCCCAAGAAAAGATCAGGGAGCTGCTTTTCCAAAATAAAGATTCAAAGGAGGCTCAGACAGGTTGTGACACCCGCTCCAGGGTCCCAGAAAACAAGTGGCTCCCCTGCAGCCTGAGCCTGGACCCAGGCTCTAACTGCTACCATCAGCTGACACAGCATCAGGGCCTCTTTGTCCCTGTGCCCTTTCTCAGCCGGACCTTGGAGGTCCCCCCTAATGACATCCTCAGAGCTTGAGAGTTCTGTGGCTGGAAGGAAGGGCCTGCCTGGCTGCAGTGGCCCCAGAGGTGGACACTCTTGTTACCCGCTGTCACCTGCTGCCATCTGATGTCCTCCCTGCCTTAGCCAGGTCTGATGTCAAGACTTGGCCTTCTATAGGATGGGAGACCAGACCAGTTCACCCCCAGGGTGACCCCAAGGTGATCTTGGGTAGATTTGTCTCTCTTTTGTTTTTTGGTATCGGGAATCGAACTCAGGACCTTGTGCTTGCCAGGCAGGCACTTGTGCCCCTTGTCTTCTCTTTGCACCTCCATTTTTAGTCTGCAAAATGGGGATTTATTCCAGAGCTGCTGTGATAAACGACCACACATGTGGTGGCCCCAAACATCAGAACTGTACTCTCACAGTTCTGGTGTCTAGGAGTCTAAAATCTAGCAGGGCCAGGTCCTCTGAGGCCCCGGGGGGAGGGGATCTGCTCTTTGTCTCCCAGCCTCCAGTGGCTGCCTGGCTCCGATGTCCGCCTCAAGGTCACAGGGTCCCCTCATGTCCTGCCTAATTATGGCTCTCTGCCTTCCTCCGATAAGGACACGCAGTGTCTAGCAGATCCCAGAGCCAGAAGGAGGCCTGTGGTCCATCCGGGGGTGAGAGGCAAGAATGCTGGGGCTGGGAGCTGAGTGCCCTCTCTGGGGCAGGCTCTGAACTTGGGACCGCACAGCTGACCCAGGAGCACCAGGGGCCCATGGCAGCTGCCAGGGATTGTTTCCAGGCCTGTGTCCACCTCCTGGAAGAATTCCAGGGCGAGCACTGCCGGGGAGACCGAGGTGGCTCCAGCCAGTAGCTCCAAACAGAGCAGGCGCTTACCCTCCACTTTTTATTTTTTAATTTTTTAATTTTTTTTGTAGTACTGGAGACCGAATCCACAGCCCTTTGCACAGAGCTATATTCCCCAGCCCTTTTTCATTTTAAATTTTGAGACAGGGTCTCCCTAAATTGCCCAGGAAGGGCTTGAACTTGATATGGTCCTGCCTCAGGCTCCCAAAGTGCTGGGATTATAGGTGTGTGCCAGCATGGCCAAGCACTAGTCCCATTTTACAGCAAAGGAAGTAGGGTCCTGAGAGGCTGCAACCTGAGCCTGGAAGAGCTGAGACCTGAGCTCCAAAGTTCTCTGGATGGCTGCAGCCAGTTGAGAGATGGGGTAGGTACAGGCCCCTGCTTGTGACTGAGCTGGAGTGGTGACCCAGAGGCCCGCAGGGCTGCATCTTTTTCTCATCTCTGGAGGGGCCCCTGATCTGTCATGCGAATGTGGCCGAGCCTGCGTGACAGGCCAACAGCCAGGAGGGCAGGAGCTGGGGTGGGCACCGCCTCATCCCACTAATTAGGATGAGGAGACTTTGTCGTGAGATTCCCTGTGATGGGAAGCAGCCACTCTGCAGCCCGTTTTATGAGGTCCACAGGCCCGGAGCAGAGGCCCTCTCTGGGGACCACGTGCCTGGTCCTCCCAGCCCCCACGCAGGGAGCAGCCAGCGAGGTGAGGGGCCGCCAGCCGGGCCTGGTCCATCCAGGGCTACGGGTGCCCATCACAAACTGGCCCCAACTGTGAGGCCTCTTCAAAGACACTGGGAGTTTTCAGTTAATGTTCAAGTCTGGGAGGCTGGGGCCTCAGGAGCAGAGACATTACAGTGCCCCATCACTGTCCTTTGACCACTCCATTCTTTCCAGCCCAGCCCTGGGCTCAGCTTCTGCTGTCATTAAGGAGGAAGACCCATCTGCACCCTCCAGTAGCTCCTGGGCTAGCACAGCCAGCGCAGGTCAGGCCCTGTCCCACCTGGGCAGTCTCAGAGACTGAGTGACTTGGACACTGCCTTCTTTGTTCTGGATGAGCTTTCAGTCTGATGAGGAGACAGAGACGGTCCCAATCCAGTCTGATGGGGGAGCACAGGTGGTCATGACCAGTCTGGTTGGCAGAAGATTGAGTGGTGGGAGAAACAGGGCATTCTGGGTATCCAGAGAAGTGGGTTAAATCCTCCCTTCTCTGATTAGTGGGGTCTCAGAACCCCTCTAAGCCTCATTTTTCTCTGTGATAAGTCAGGGGCATTGTGTCTACTATCCAGTGTGCTCCAAGCCTCCCTCAGGTCAGTGGCCAAGCTGCAGGCCTAGAGCATGGCAGAGCACTGAGGCTGTTTGCAGCCTGACTCACTGATGTGTGTCGAAATCCAGCCATTGTGCATATCTAGCGGGCCACATGGGGGGCAGCAAACACCACCTGTGTCCCCATGACTGGAGGTTATGGGGACATGAAGGAGGCCTCCCAGGCCCAAGGTGAGCTGTGACAAGGGAAAGAGGTCCGGGTGAGGGTCGCCAGGTTACTTGACATTCACAGTCTGGGAGGCATCAGGCAAGCCCCTTCCTTGTGCTGGGCCTCAGTTTCCCCATCAGAGCAATGAGGGTGCAGGGTATTCAAGCCCACTACGGGATTCAGAAACATTTAGTAGGGGCTGGGGATTTAGCTAAGTGACTCAGCACCTGCCTGGCAAGTGTGAGGTCTGGAGTTCGATTCCCATAACCCCACAACAAAACACAAAGAACTGAAGTATTTATTCTGATGCAGCTTTCCCCAAAGGCATGAAAGTGATGACCAACGCTGGGCTGGCTGCGCTGCTATCCCCACACTCTCCCTTGCCACCTCCAGATGGGACAATCCTGAAGACCCTTCCTATGGGCTGCACAAGCCTCAGCCCCCCCAGAAATCTTTCTCCTTCACCCACAGCCTCCATGCCCAGTGGGTATTGAGTGAGGCCCCAGAGCTGCTGCCCCCAGGCTCACCAATCCTGTAGCCACATCAGTTTCAGGAACTTGGCAAGTCCATCAGCAAAGGGGATGTAACCTCTCTGAGCCTCAGTTTCTTCATCTGTGTCTTGGTTACTTTTCTCTCGTTGCTGAGACAAAATACCCAACGCCAAAAATGAAGGAAGAAAAGGTTTATTTAGCTTACAGTTCATGGAGGTTTCAGTCCATACTTGGCTGGTTCTGAGGCAGAGTGGCACATGGCAGAGGGCAAACTGCTCAGGGCAGCAGAACACAGCAAAAACCACAAGCAAAAGGGAGGAATGGCCACAAGCAGCCTCCTTTTCTCCCTACATTGTAAACAGCCTACCCCCACCCAGGGGGCGTGTACCTCTCACACAGTCTCCATGCCCTCCTCTTCCACAGGCTCAGGATGTGTACAAAGTAATCACCCTGGCTTCCTGCTGAATCACTCAGCCAAACCTCTAGACTCCACAAGTTGACACAATGTATCAACCATAACAATCTGTAAAATAGGGGCAATTGTCAGGAGGGTTAAGAACATAGCAGTTAGGGTATCCACATACAGCTGTGCAGGTTGCTCATCAGTCCGTGTATGCAGTTCCTTGTGTTCCGTTACTCTCACTTGTTTCTCTGAAACTTCCCTTCTTTTGTGTCAAGTGGGTTGGGCCTCCGTGGAGTGGAGTCAGAGACTGCAGCACCTGTCTCTGCAGGGCCCCTTCACCTGCCGCTCTCCCCGCCCCGTGTGTTGCTTGTAGGTACGGACCCGGAGGAGACCATTCTCCACGCCTTCAAGGTATTCGACACTGAAGGGAAAGGGTTCGTCAAGGCTGACTTGTAAGTCCCCTGATCTCCTAGACCTTCACTCCCCAAGAGCTCAGAGGACGCACGAGGTGGCCTGGGCCAGGTCGGAGGCAGCCTGGTCTCCTCTTCCACCCAAAACTCTGCTGAGCTTGGGTAGCATCCAGCCAGGCCTTCTGATGTCCCTTCTCTGGCCCAGGCCTTGGTGTGCCCCTCTGAAGTGGACAGGAAGTATGGGACATTCAAGGAGGGCTTCCCAGTGGTGGGAATGGGGTGGGGGCAGAGGTGGAACTTGAAGGAGGCCTAAGGTTGTACAGGGTAGGAACAGCATTTTAGATGTGGAACAGAGCATGCAAAGGGCTGGGGCTTGACACCTGTGGACTGCGAGCTGGATGGTGTAGGCTGAGGTGGGGTGGGGGGGATGGAGCACAGGGACACGGACAGGGGCTGCATGGGGCAGGGTTGCACAGGGATCATGGGAGAACCCAGAAGGGGCTGGACAAGGCAACCTGCAGGCCAGCCTGGAGGAGGAGCTGAGAGGGTTGTAACTTCCAGGAGGGTCCAGGGGTGTTGGGATGGAGAGGGTCAGTCAAAAGGCAGCTGACAGTGCTCAGGGGACCCAAAGAGTGGCGAGGACTGAGCCGGATGTCAGTCACAGCCTGAGTGGGTTTGGGGATGGAGGCAGGGTGGGGAGGTGGCCGTGAGCAGCCCATGGGACGGCTGCATGGAGGTGGGTGCTGCCCCAGGGAGGGGGAGTAGGGCTGGGAACCTCTCCCTCGGGAGCAGGGATCCAGCATGGTAGTGACTGGTCCGATGCCCAGCACCATGGAGGTCCCTTCTGAGCCTGACTGGGCCATGAGTGGCCCTGGACAGAGGAGCTGTCCACTAGACACAGACATCTGGATGTCAGGTCATGGGGAGTCCTGCTGCTTGTCAGCACCCCTCCTCTGGCGCAGGTCCGTCAGACTCCCGGGCTGTGAAGGGACTGCGAGCAGATCTCAGGCTGAAGCCTCCTGCTTTTCACCCCCTTGGAGTCTGGGGTTTCCACCTCTATCTTGGGGAGCAAGGCCTGGGACAGCCCCTCTACTGTCTCTTCCCAGCTGGAGGACAGGGCTGGGGACCCAATCTGGGAATGAAAGGCGCTGCCCTGGGCCATAGGACCCGGATGATGTGGCTGCTGGCCAGACAGGCCACAGAGGAAGCTCTGGTTGAAACAGAGTCTGTGCAAAGTCCCCAGCCTGGGGAGTTGGAAACTGTGACTGTCCTGCTTAACATAAATAATGGAAAATGTGTGTCGGTCCTCAGCGGCGCCAGAGGACACTGGAGTGCATGGGGCTGCTCAGCCCTCAGATCCCATCCCTTTCCACTGAGCTCCCCCTTAAACCCTATGAGGGCCCCAGGCACCAGGGGATGCCATTCCCTTGTACACACACCTCGAGTGGCTCCTGTGGTCCCAGGTGACTCTGGTGACTGTGACCAGCTGCTCTCCTAAATGCCAAGTGGTACAGGCCCCGCCTGGCACTGCCTCACTGTGGGACATCTGGCAAGTCCTAAGATGACCTGAGCCTCAGTTTCCCCTAAATAAAGGAGGATAAGAGTAGTTACTTCCCAGGTCTGGGAAAGCTAAGGTCCAAGAGCCCCCAGCTGTGTCAGGCCTTCCCATGCCCTTGATCAAAGGTGAGCTTCCTGTGGTCTGTGCAACGCTGTACAGACATCACTGAAAGTCACAAGCTGGAAGACAGTGTATCAAGACCAAGACAAGAGGCTCCAGGGGCCGGAGTGTCCCCCTCAGTGACCCTAAGTTTGATCATCAGCAAACCATGGGAATCAGTGGTCCCAAGGTCTCGATGGGGTCTCAAGGTCATTGTGTTTGATCCCCACCCAAGGCTGGTGGAGAGCATGGCTCATAAAAGAGGCAGCTGGGGCTCAGAGAGCTGCTGGGGGCTCGGGGGTCAGCCCCAGGCTGGCCCTGCCATCCCCCTCACCCCTGGAATCTGCCTTTACCCTGGACATGACTACTTCTCTCCTCGAGCAGCATCAAGGAGAAGCTCATGACTCAGGCAGACCGGTTCAGTGAGGAGGAGGTGAGTGTGGCTTTCAGGGCACCGAGGATCCCCACTCTGGCCCCCAGTCATCCCTGGTCCAGCCTGACTCCTTGCCCCCTCCTCAGGTCAAACAGATGTTTGCAGCTTTCCCTCCAGATGTGTGCGGCAACCTGGACTACAGGAACCTGTGCTACGTCATCACACATGGTGAAGAGAAAGACTAGGAGACATGGGTCTACCCTGCATCAGAGTCAGCAGGGGCTCCTTCAGCCTGTGGGCACTGGGGAGGCTCCCCCTGTCCCACAGGTTGGGGTAAAGCAAGAATAAATCACACTAAGGTCTGAGTTTGCGTGCTGAGCTCTCCGGCTGGGGAGACAGTGAACATTCCTATCATGTTGGTTTTTCCAAAATGTTTTGGTTCCCTGGCACTGCTCAAACTGTTCCCGATGAGCTGGTGTTTAGAACTAATTGACAGTTTTAATGGTCCCCAGCTGGGCCGCAGAACATTGCCTCCATTTATACAGCTTTTACTGAATACCTAGTGTGTGCCAGGGTCTTGCCAGTCCTGGGGACTGCACAAGAGGAACCAGGCTTGTCTGTGGGCAAGAGAGCCACGTGGGCTGCAGGGAACAAGATGGGTGGGAGGGACAGAAAGTGGGGCAGGACATCAGTGGGGACAGGGGGAGTGGAACAGGAGGCACCTGGCAGCCAGGAGCTGGGCAGAAGCAGAGGGACAGATTCAAAAGACATTCAAGGGTAGGCACAGATTTCTTAACCAGGACACATATGGGACCAGACGTAAAATACAAAGTGGGTAAATTGGATTTCATCAAAATTAAAAACTTCTGCTAACCAAAAATGCAATTAAGAATGAGGGAAGACAAGCCAAAGGGTGGGAGAAGATATTGGCAACACATAGATCCTTACAAAGATCTGATGTCCACAATGTAAATCCTGCATATAAACAATAGAAAGATGAAGGGGGACATGGTGGGGCACACCTGTAATCCCACCACTCTGGGAGGCAGAGGCAGGAGGATCCCAAGTTCAAACCCAGCCTGGGCAAACTAGTGACTTAGCAAGATCCTGTCTCAAAGTAAAAAGGAAGTTCCCTCCTCTTTATTACTGAGCTGCCGGGATGTAGCTCAGCTCAAAGGCCCTGGGTTCAATCTCCAGTACCACAAAATACCACCACCACCACCAACAACAACAACAACAACTACAAAGATTTTTTTAAAACCCAACCAGGTAAGTGACAAAAAGTCCATTTACTTAAGATGCCAAGCCTCTTTCCTTACAAGCAAATGGCAAATTAAAAATACAACATGGTACCCATTCATCTGAATGGCTAAATGAAAGGATGTGCTGGTGAGGAGAAGGACCCTCAGTGTGTGGTATGAGGCAGGTCACCCGCGGTGGGCCGCTATTTGGCAAATCTATTCAAGTTAAACCCACACATATGTCAAGCAGCAATTCCACACCTAGCCATGTGCCACCAGGAATGCCTGTCAAAGACCTGTGAAAGGTCAGGTGCGGGGACTTGGTGACTGACCACATCCTCGATGGCAGCAGATACAAAGCCTGTCAGAGCCGGATGGCTGAGTGACAGTGAGAACCCACGCAGTAGGGAGAATAAGCCTCAGACCACCCGGCAGCCAATGTTCATGGAGTTACGTGAAGGAGGAAGGGATGTTCTTTTGTACACTTGCAAAACCTTCCTATTGAGGTATAACTCACAAACTGTAACACCATTTTATTCCTATTACTTTATCAGTATGTGTTTGCAGCACATAATGAACACACTCACTGTGGGCAGTTGGTAACCACTCGCCCTTTCAGAGTGGCTTTTAGTACACAGCCAAGGTTCTAGAACCATCACCTCTGCAGACCCTTCTGTCACCCCTACAAGAAACTCATTAGCGGTGTCTCCCCACCCTTCTTGAGCACAGCGCCTTGAGACTTAGATGTAAGCTTAAGTGAAAGATGGTCTGTGTGTATCCCCGAACCTGTGCACTGTGTATCTCAAAATCAGGTGCAACAGCACACCTGTCATCCCAGCACTCTGGGAGGCCGAGGCAGGTGGACCGCACGTTTGAGCCTAGCCCGGGCAACTTAGTGCCTCAGCGAGACCTTGTCTCAAAGCAAAAAATAAAAATGGGCTGCGGATGTAGCTTAGTGCAAAGACTCTGCTGAGGAGAGCAAGGGAGAGGCAGGAGCAGACGTGATCGGGAGGCAGGAAGAAGAGCTCTGGGGTTGCGGGGCACAGCAGCAGTCACGGTGTCTTGGGGGACTCCCTTGGGTGACTGATGACAGCAGTGGAGGATCCAGCAAAAGTCAGGGGTCAGGGAGGGTATGAGGGTGGGAGGACTTGATAGGTCCAGGGTAAGTGAGGTGAGCCAACTACACGGGCTCAGAAGCGCCAGCCCCCAGGCCAAGGTCTGTGTGTGCACTGCAAAGGAAACTGAGGCTTACCCAAGCTCAGTGGTGGAGCGGGCAGTTCACACCCAGAAGCCCGAGCTCACACTGCCTCCCCACACAGTGGAATGTGGGGACGGGGCCTGCAGCTGGGTCACACCAAGAGTGCCATTCTAGGAAGAGCCATGCATGCTTCCAGGCCTCTGGCCACAGGCAGGTTCCTGTTGGTCCCTCAGAGGAGGTGGCCAAGTGGTCACCCTGAAGCTCTTGGCCCAGGGCACAAGGAACAGATTCTGGGAGCTCCCTCCCTCCTCCACTACAGACCTGGCTCCCTCTTGCTCTTGAAGATCTTTGCTTTCCTGGAAATCACGCATGCACGCTGTCTCTGCCGCTGCTGAACCTGTCAGACCTGTTTGCATCTCCCAGAAACAGCCCAGAGCTGCGGCAACAGGGAGCAGGGAGCGGGCACCTGGGGCCTCGGGCACGTGCTCACCTGAGGCTCCACTCTGTGACAGCCAGACAGGGGCCTGGCTCGTGGCAACACAGGGTGGCCTGTGGGGAGGGCCATGGGTACCCTGAGGCTCAGCAAGGAGGCTGAGACATGTGTCTCTTTGTCCTTCCATCATCTGCTCCCTTCCACCTCCTCCATCCCAGGAGCCAAAGATGATCACTAACACCAGGGATGCCCTGCCTTGTCCTCCAGGCACTTATTGGTGCAGAAGCCAGGTGTGGTGCTCCTGGTGGCTGCCAGGCTCTGGCAACTCCCCCATGTCAAGGCTTCCTGCTGCTGTCAGCTACCTCTGACCCTGAGCCTGCCACTCCCGTGTCTCTGCATCCCTATTTCTGGAGATGTCTGGCCGCAGATGGCTTCCCAGCCCCCCAATCCCTGGTCCAGGCTGCTCTGCACACAGGGTTGGCTACTGAAGCTCCTGAGAGCCAGAGATAAAGACAGAGGCAAGGCCCGGCGGAATGAATGGCAGGCTGGGGATGGTGTCCTGCATGCTGTGTGGGCATGATATAAGGGGCCACCTCTCCTAAACCAGACCTGGGATCTCCTTTCTGAAGGTTCAATTGCCTCTTGCTGCCTCCCTGCCCTGCCCGGTAAGCATTGTCCCCCAACTATTGGCTCAGCTGGATGGCTTCGTTCCTTCCCCAAATATCCTGTTTCCTTCTACCACAGGACGTTTGTTTATGCTGTTCCCACTTCCTGGAACCCTCTCCCATCCAGCACCTCCCTGCCTTGCCCAATCACACAAATTCATCTCTGCTTTCTGCTCAACTCAATGGAATACTCTTAGTCCCAGATGTCCAGAACAGGTAAAATCTCTTTCTGAGTATTTTCAGGGCACCAAATACTTCTGTAACTGGTATCTTTCTCCCCCACAGTGCTGTATGCCCCTGGGAACAGGGGGTCAGGCTGGCTTCTGCCCACTGTGGTGTCCCCAGCACCTCACACAGGCCTGGCATTCTTGGAAGTGCCCAGAGACTCAAGCAGGAGCCCACAAGTCTCCGGAGGCAGCTGTCTGGCTCTAGGCTTCTAAGAGGCCACTGTTCCAGCTCAGAACACTCCCCTGGGCCTCCACAGGACCTGCCCTATGTGTCTGGGCCTCAGTGTCTCCATCAGCAGCATGGAGCCCAGTGGGCCCCACATCTCAGGGGCCTCCTGCTCCCGAGGCAGCTACAAACCCAAGGCTGTGGCCGTGCCTGGGTCTGTCTGGTGGTGGCTGTGCTCCCGGCTGTCCTGGATTCCTGGTGACCCCTGACTGGACCTGGAAGGTCATGGCAGCGAGCCCAGGCAGGCCAGGGCAGACGGGGATCCCCAAGGGGCAGGGTGCAGGCGGCCGGCCTGCCCTAGCCTGCTGGCTCCCCCATCCAGCTGCGGCTCATTGAGGGCAATTAGCCCAGCGAGACGCCAGCCTCGGCATTTCCTTTCGCACACAGCATCCATCCACTGGGGCCTTCGGACAGTGGCCCGTATAAATCTCGTATAAATCTTGACGGGGTCGCTGTTAAGAGGAACGGCAAATTCCTTCCACCCGTGTGGCTGCCTAAATTGCCTCCAAGAGCAGATTCCCTCCTGGCACTTGCTCAAGAATGGCTGAGTCCTTTGAAGGTCCTCCCAGGATGGGATGGACCCCAGGGGCCTGGAGCCGGCTGGTCGGAACCTCCCCGGGAGTTCTGTGACCGCAGCAAAGTGGGGCATAGAGGACAGTGTGGCTGAGGGAAAGACCTTGCCTACACAGCCATCCCATCAGTCTGTTGCCACAGCAACCCTGGGAGCCTTCACCTTGCCCAGCCATGGAAGTGGCTGGGTGGGATCTTTAACTTGGGGCACCAGAGCTCAGAGCCACACAATGTCCCCTGTTTCAGGAGAAGGAAAAACAGGTGGTGAGGTCCCCAAAAGCTGCCTGCTGCCAGCGGGTGGACCTTGGGCTGCACTGAGGGCTGCATTCTGGTTGGGGGTCGGTCTCAACCTTCAGGGCTGGAGGGTCTGTTGTCACCCAAAGCCTCTGGCTCTCATGTGACAAAAAGGGAAGAAAAGTCCCCCCAGGAGACAGCTGAGGGCACAGGTCCTGCTGGCTTTCAGTGTGCGCCCAGCCCACCTCTGCCAGGAGGTGGCCCTGGGCAAGTCACAAGCCTCATGGTGCTCACTTGCCCTGTTTGGAGGATGGAGACCATGCTCACATGAATGTCGGGATGGATTCTTCCTTCAAGCAGGCCAGACTTGGGGCCCAGTGGTAAGCAGACAAGACACTATCAGACATCTCCTCCCAGTTCCAGGGGACAGCAGATGCTAGCACCAGCAATGACAGTAGAGTGTAAGAAGGACTCAAGGTGCTAGAGAAGGGGACAGGCCAGAGGGCTGGCCGAGGGAAGCAGAGAGTGGCCCACGGCTATCCGGGCTGTGGTGAAAGTTTATCCCACTCCATAGGGAGTGGCATGATCTGAAAAGGGATCAATTAATCCAGGTAACACGTGCAAAGAGGGAAGGGACTGAGGAACTGAGGAAGCAGAGAAGAGATGCCCAAGCCAGCCTGGAAGCCTTCCTGGAGGAGGCGACAGAGAAGATGTGAGGGAAAAACACAGGCAAGGAGGGAAAATAAATAGAAGAGACAGAAAAGGAGTCTCCGGCTAGACCAGATGCTGTCTGCCGACTACGTATATCTGAGAGAGAGAGACTCCGCACGGGGCACAGGGCTCTGAGGGCCCACTGTCCTTTTTCGTGGGGGTACTGGGGATTGTACCTAGGGCCTGTGCACTGAGCTACATCCTCAACACTTCTTTATTTTTTATTTTCAGATGGGGTCTTGCTAAGTCACTAGGTTGCCCAGGCTGGGCTGAGTCCTCCTGCCTCAGCCTCCCAGAGTACACCACCACCCTCAGCTCCTCCTGCCTTTCTTAACAATCAGGGAGCTGGCATAGCTGACAGCTTTTCTTGGGCTGCGGCAGACAGCTAGAATTATTGGTGTCATTGCTTTGTTTTCTTCATCTGTAGGTTCATGGTCATCTTCTGATGATGCCACGTGGGACTAGATTTTTATTTTTAGTAGCAAGGCTTCGTTTTTTGTAATAAAAACCTTTTGTGTGTGACGGAGCCCAGAGCCTCATGCATACTAGGCAAGTGGTCTACCATTGAGCTACATTCCCAGTCTAAAAGCTTTCTTTAAAATAAATACATGTACAGAAGTTGATTTCAAGAAAAATATGAACATAATATTTAGGGTCAGACACAGGAAGGGGCAATAGGAATCACTGCTCCAGAGGAGCTCAGTTCTAGGGAAGAGCCTGTGCCGAAGGCAAATGTTCTTGAACTCTCTAGAACATCAGTTCAAGAACCCCTTGCCTTCCTTACCAGGTCAACTCTCAGTCTTGAGTCCAAATCTCTTTGAATAATGAGGCTCCCTCTGGGACCCCACAGAGGCCAGATGGAAACAGGAGAGCGGCTGCTCCAAGACAAGCAGGCAGGCAGGCTCCCCGCCATGCAGATTGTGTGGCCCAGCACAGACATAAGAGAGAATTGATATTCCAGAAGCCAACTTCCTGGGGACCTCAGGCATCATCTCCCTGTTGCTGCTGTCTGAAGCCCCCTCACCCCCTCCTCCTCACACCTTTCCCAGCTCAGGCTCTCTCCTGCTGACAGCTGCACCCCTACCTGCTGGGCCAGGGGTGCCCTCTGGATGGTGTCTTCTCTTCCCTCTTGATTTGGCTAGGGCCACTCAGTTGCACTCAGCTAAAGCCAGAGCCACCAGCACTGTGACACGTGCTTCTCCTCTTGGGGCCAGCAGGCATCATGAACCAGGCTGAGACTGCCCAGCAGAGGGGTGAGGTGGCCAGAGGAGCTCAGACAGCTGAGGCTACATTCCAAGGGAGAGAACGCTCACCCCACGACTGGGCCCAGCTTCTTAGGGGGAAAAGGAAGACAGAGACAAGGCCAAAGAAGAGAGGCTGGGATAGGGATGCAGGAGAAGGGACAGGGTCCTGTGAGCTGTGTGGGCGGGGTCAGGATGCCCCGTCTTCAAATCTCTGTCTTGGCAGAGAGAGACTTCCTCCATTCCCCATAGGCAGAGCCGGGCAGGTGGCAAGGAGCGGCAGCAGGGGCCCTGCCATGGGACTGCTCAGGGAAGGACTTTCTGCCAGCCTGAATCATCACAGGGACCAGCGCCTCATTAGGGAGTGAACTCCCCACCACTAGGGGTTATGGCGGCCACGGTGGGGACCGAATGGCAGGGCTGGGCTGGGCTGGCGGTCCTCAGTCAGCAACTGTAAAGACCGTAGCCCCCCATCTGGTACTCTGTGGTCCAACCAGAGTCACAGAGCCTACAGCAGATAGGGCCAGAAGGACTCAGGGTCCCAACAGTGCAAAGAGCCAGCAAAGGAAGAGGAACCAGTCCCAGGCGGGAGCGCGCTTTCCCCGCCTCAGGCCTCCTGGGTCCTCTTTGTCCTCTTCATCTTCCTGTGTCACTGCCCCTTCTGAATATGCTTAGACATTCCAGCCCATGGCCTGCCCCTGGGGTGCTGGGTGCATGTGTTGTGGTCGGGGCACCTCACGTGAAGATGGGGGGCTGGAAGGTGACACTCAGGCCTGTGCAGATCATCAAGAGACCCGGGGCTCCCTTTACCAGGCAGAGGCCATGCTGGGGAGGACATCCTGACCTTGAGGGGTCCCAGACCACTGGTGCCTTCTTGAAGACCCTGGATAGGATTGGGGGGGCACGGGCCTGGCAATGGGGAGGGGTTTAGGCTGGAGCCACCCTAACCTGGGGTTTAGCATCAAAGGTATAGAATGTCCAGCCACAGGGGAGGGAAGGCTCCTGCAAAACTCCAGAGGATAACTGTGTCCTTGAGGGCCTGGTCCCGGGGAGCTCAGTGGAGATCCTCAGGGTAAAGGAACCCCAGTCCTGCCTCTTAAACTGTGTGACCTGGAGGTCAGTGATTTACCCTTCCTGGGCCCTCACAGTGCTAATTAAGACAGGCAGGGTGAGTGGTGTCCCCTGCTTGAGGTAATACTTGCTGCAGGGTCCAGTTAGGGCTGAGGATGCCCGGGGTCCCTTCCTGCATGGTCTGGGGCTTGGGCATCTCGCGCAGCCAGGGCAGCTGTGTAGCCCCACAGTGCCACCTACTGACAATTTCTCAGCATCACCCAATTTTGACTTCACCTAGACCTTTGGGGCTGGGAATCTTGGTAGCGGATTAAAATGACCTCTCCGTAGTGGAGTGTGCCTGTAATCCCAGAACTCTCAGGTGCTGAGGCAGGAGTATCGCCAGTTCGAGCACAACCTTAGAAATTTCAGCAACATAGCAAGATTCTGATTTAAAATAAAATGTGACTCAGTGAAAAGGCCCTGACTTTAAGAAATTGAGCCCCTAGAATTCATCCTCATGGGCCTCCAAAAGCCTGGTACAGAGCCTGACCCAACCACTCACTCAGGAACCCAGGTAGCCCCCATGACAATGATGGGCGTCATTGTCCCCCACCTGTCTCCACCATTGTGTGGGACTGAACAGCTCAGCCTTGGAGGACCCCTGGCGTCCTGACTGCACTGGGGCTGCATTACGCCACCTACGCACTAATCCCTTTCTTCTGTCCTCCCAGTGCGTCTGGGTGCTGGATGGTCCTATGGGGCGGAGGTGGAAGGGCTGAGGATGTGCAGAGGCACAGGACAGCAGCACACCCCCAAGAGCAGCCTGGGCCCCTGCACACCTTGCCTGGCCTTACTCCGCACGAGTCTTGTGCAGAGAGGACCCCCCCCCCCATGGTCTCATCAGTGCTGTTAGTTACCACTTCTTCTGTTGCCCCTGAGCTCTGTCAGGTGCTGGTGGGCAGACATGATACTCTCGTGGAGACTGCAGTCTGGGCTGGCTTGAGCCCCTGTACATACAACGGAAAAGGAATGAGGAGCCCCGAGCCCCCCTGCTCAGCTAGGGAGACTCCTGGATGGAGTTGCAGGTCAGGATGGGCAGCTCCAGGGGCGGAAGACCCGCACTGGGATCACCACGCAGGCAGCACTCCTAGTAAGGGCCCATCAGGAGACAGTGAGCTCCCCGTCACCCTGTGGCCACCTGGCACATAGCCCCTGACAGTCTAGGAGGCACCCGCCCTCCACTCTGAGGTTACCAGCAGGCAGTGGCTGGGTGGGCAGGCATGCTCATTCGACATATGGGGAGCTGAGGCTCGGAGAGGAACTGCAGCTTGCTTTGGGACACACAGATGGGAAGTAGGAGGATGGACCCCAAAGCCAGATGAAGGGCTCCAGGCCCAGTGCTCTCCCAACATCTACCATGAAAGCTCCAGCCCCTGGCTCAGGTCAGGAGAGGTGGAGCTGGATAGCGGTTCATCTTCTGGGGCCCCTGCATGCTGACCTTTTTCATGAGGTGTCATGGGCTCAAGCTCTGAAGCCTGAGTTCAGCCTCCTATTATTTTGTGGGGGAAATGGGCACTAGTATCTCCATTCTGCAGATGGGAAAACTGAGGCTCTGAGAAGCCAAGACATTTGTCCAAGGGCCATAGCAATGTTGGCTGTCTGTCCTCAAAGCCTGGTATCTTCCCACTAGGAGGGTGCGCAACCAGGGACTTCCTAAATGCATATCTTCCACAAACCACCCAAGATCCCTGCTATGGCCAAGCTCCTGTGGGACCCTGGAGTCATAGCAGGTGCATGTCCAGCCCCTGCTCATGAGTGACCTGTGTCCAGCGGGCCAGAGACACAGCCATGAATAACCCACAGCCTGTGCTGTGCAGAGTTGTGGGGGCTCCTCTAGGAGAAGCCCTTGCTGCCGAGAGAGAAGAAAGCCACCCGCACATTGGTGAGCCATGCTTGTTAGGGCATGGAGAGCTTTCTTGTAGGGTGGGGACCTGCATAGACTCTGTGGCTTTGCCTTCCCCATGGGAATGGGTGGATGGTCCGTGAGCCTGGCCACAGGGGTAAAGATAGAAGTCACCACTGGACCCAGGGGAGAGCTAGTGTGTGCCCTGTCTCGGCTTCCTGCCTGTGAGTACATGGAAAGGCCGGAGACTGCCATTAGTCCCCTCAGGGTGGAGTCAAGGTGACAGGCCCGAGGAGAGACAGCGATTCTCCCAGCTACCTGCCTTCTCTCTCCTCTGGGTTGGTCCTGGCTCTCGGGCCCACCAGAGCTGACAGGTTCTGCTGGCAGGTTCTGCCCAAGAAAGAAGGTTCTCCTCCCACCTGCTGGTCCCCTTTCCCTAGGTTGTGAGTGACCAGCTGGGGACAAAACCCTAGTCACAGGCTAGCCTGGGAGCACAGTCCCCTTAGGTGGGCTCACTGTGTGGGGCCATGGGGCTGGGGAAGTGTGTGTCTGATGTCACCAGTGAGACTTGCCAGAGCTGACTGCCCCCACCTGGCAAGTGTCCAAGGTCCCTGCAGGTAGACCTGCTGCCCATCTTCCCTCAAGGCTCCACCCCAGGCTGGGCCCCCCTCTGGGCCCCTTTCTGGATATAAGTGTTCAGAAGTGGGGTATCAGCCAGACCCCTGAGGCCTGAGGGCTTGTGATTTGTGTCCTCAGTGCTGGTCATCAAAGGCTTCTCAGGCCCTGGGGCAGGTCTGCCAGGCTTTTTTGAGGTGACGTCATGCACCTGGAAGTGCCCGCTGGCCCTGTGCACTGAATGAGCTCCTTGTTCTCCCAGATCCTGCTCCTCCACATGCCAGCTGGTTAGCAGGAGGCAACTGTTGGCCTCTCCGGCATGGCCAGAGGCCTTGCCAGGGTCTAGGGGACAGTCAGCTCAGCTCAGGATTGGCCCTGGTTCTCTGGAGCACTTGTTCTGGCTGGAGGAGATGCCAGGTCAGAGTCCTGTGCTGGGCCCCTCCTGGGGATTGGGCTGCAGGGCTCTGATGTCTCTCATGGGGCCTCAGAAGTGAACAAGGCAGTGATGCCTCTCACAGGTCAGGTGAGTGGGTCTCACCATCGGGGGTGCAGGTGTGGTATGAGAGGAACGTGCTCTGGGGGGCTGGGGGGCCTGGAGGGGGTGGGAACACTGCTGTGGGTGGGGAGTGCTGCTCCGGGAAGGGTCACCAAGTCCAGGCAGGTGAAGGGATGTGGGGACAGGCAGGGACCAAGGAGGCACACCGCTGGTGTGGTCGCCCAGCAGGAGGCAGGAGGCCTGGAAGTGGGGAGGAGGACAGGAGGTAGAGGCCCTGTGCTGGCCTTGGGGGCCTCCCTATCTGCCGGGGGCCCCTCTGCAACCTTTCTTCTCTTCCTTCCAAGGGCTCGCGCTCCTCACTCACAAGTCCCCACCCACGTGGGCTAACTTTGCACTGTGACCCACAGTTGGGAGCCTGAATCCTGCCCTTTCATCCAAGCCTGTCAGCTGGACCGGCCTTCTCTGAGCACCAGGTCTTCCTCACAGAGCGAAGGACAACGTCCTCTCAGAGAGATGGCAAAGGTGGGACCAGCAGAAAAAGAACTGCCACTATCATTTTGGAAGGGTTTGGGATTAGAAAATCCCCTGAGGACCTTTCTCTGTCTCTTGGGAAGATTAGGGTCTCTGGGGGACCTGGGACTGTCCTCACTGGACTGCTGGAGTCCGTGGGAACAGGAGAAATGAGGGGCAAATTGAGCTGTATGCTGGAAAATGTGGAGGAGCTGTCCCAGAGAGTAGCATCTGCCTGTTCTCATGCTGTAAACATTGTCCCTCTGGCTGGCTCTGAGATGTCACCATGACATCATCTGGCCTGTCACTTACTAAAAACACTCGGCTCCTGGAGTAGGTCCCAGGATAGAAGTGGGTGTCTTTACTCCCATCCTCCCACCCCACAAAGCAGTCGGTGCCCACGGTGGTCTGGTGGGTATGCAGGGCGGAAGGGTTAGGTGAGGGACGGTGAGGGACAGAGGGCGCAGACGTGACCGTTTATTTATCTCCACTCTCTCCCAAAATGGAATCAAGGCATGAAGGCATGAAGATGACACAGAAAGACTGGGTGATTAGATCAGGATTTGGAGGCTGGCGAAAGTTAATGTTTAGAAGCACAGGTCAAGGCCAAGGGTGAAGCTAAGCTCCCAACTTGGTGCCACCTTCCTCTGATCTCTCTGGCTGGTTCCTCTCCCCTCCCCTGTGGGCTCAGTCATGCACAAGGCCTTCTGTGCTAGGCTGACCCCTGTGGGCAAGCAGGCTGGCCTGTGGGAAGCAGCAAGGTGTACCTCGGCTGGGGCGGAGGAGGCACAGGGATGCCATCCCCTCTTTAAGGTTTTGCAGGGACCTGCCAGGACGGCAGGAACACACAGGGTCCAGAGGACAGCACCAGGGCCAAGGGGACCCTCTGTCCAAGAAAGCATTTCACAGAGCTGCACAGAGTCCAGCCTCCTGCACGGACAGGTAGTGAGCATCTCATCAGGTTGTGTGCCGGACAGCCATTTCTTGCAGGCCGTCTGGGCACTTGACTCCAGGCCCTGCCAGGGTGGATGCGTGGGTGGATGGCACAATGAGTGCATGCATGAATAGGTAATAGATGGATGGATATAGGGTTGGATAATCAGGTGGGTGAGAGGATGAATGAGTAGATGGATAGGGATGGGTAGATGATGAGTAGATAGTTCAGCGGAAGAATGGATCAATGGATGGGTGTGTGATGGATGAGTGCATGCATAAGTGATGGACGGATGAGAGAATGGGTAGATGGGTGGATGGATGGATGGATGGATGGATGGATGGATGGATGGATGGACGGGTTGCTCCATGTCACATAGGGAGGAAGTGACTGAGGCATGAATACAGATTAGTCTGTTGACTCCTTGCTCTCGGTGCCTTGTCCAATAAATCCTTTTCCTTCCCTCTTCATTTATTCAGGCTGTCCTTGTCACCAAGTGTCATTCATCCAAGCCGAAGGTCATGGAAACTGCTTCTGAACCACCCAGTGCTGGGGACCTGGAGATGAAGCAGATTTTTCCCTGGCTTCCAGGAGCTTCCAGCAGAGCCAGTCCATGAGCTGCTGCTCAAGTGGGTGGAATCAGAACCAGGGCTCTGGACAAGTGAGGTGGGCTGTTCCTGAGAGGAAGCCCAGGAATCAGCAAAGTAGCGAAGGAGAAGGCGGCTGATGTCAGGCCAGGGCTGAGCTGGGTCACACAGCTCAGCTCCTATCTGGGACAAGCCAGGCATCCAGGCTGCTGAAGTGGGGACGTAGGGTAGAGGGGAAAAGGTGAAGCCAGGGAGGCCCCGGGGTGGATCTGCCAGGCTTTGGGTACAGACAGAGCCGAAGTGAGACAGCATTGAGGCTGTGCAGAGATGCAGAGAGCAGGAGGAAGGACATCAGCTCCGACCCACGACCGCTCCCCACAGGACCAGCATAGGCCCACGGCCACCCGAAGCCTGTGACCTCACCAGGCCTGCGGCCCCCCTGCTGCCTCCCTCGGGCAGTGGAAATGAAAAACCAGCCAGGGCAGGGCCCACCCACGACTGCGTGCCTCGGAGCACTGCCCTGGCCGCCCTGGGAGACCTCAGGGCTGGGGTGCAGGCACAGTGGGGCCTCCCAGGTGCGCTCATTGCTCATTAGACCGAGGTGCGCGAGGCCCGCGCTTTCTGAGAATCCCCGGAGAAGAAAGAAATCAAAGGCTAGGATTGGAAAACAAGGATGAGGAGATATAAAACAAGATTTCTATCAGAATAATTTCCTCTAATTGCTAGTAAGAGACATTAATTTTCCTTTTGAAGCTCCCGCGGCCCCGGGGCCTTGGGACCTGCCAAGATAGCAGCTCGTCTAGCCGGATTAGCTCAGGCCGCCCGCGGGGCTGGCGCAGGGCCATGCAGGGCGGGGGCGGCTGGGGCTCAGCTCCCAGGTTGAGGTGCCAGGCAGGGAGGAAGCCCTTGGTCTGATGCCCTGACGATGACAGGCAAGAAGCCTTAACTGTCTTGGGTGAAGCGCCTGGCTTGTCTTTCTTCTGTGGGATGGACACAGGACCCTCGAGACCATCCACGCTCCTTGCCCCCGCTTCCTTCCTGCTTGTGGAAACACAGGGCACCACTGGGTGGGGACCTGAGGCTGTCTCTGTCTCTGTCTGTCTGTCTGTCTCTCTCTTCTGGGCATTGAATGCAGGGCCTTCACACTGAGCTACATTTCCAGCCCTTTTTTATTTAGAGACAGGGTCTCACTAAGTTCCTATGTTGCTCAAGCTGAGTTTGAACTTGCAGTCCTCCTGTCCCAGACCCCAGAGTGCTGGGATTTAGGGCCCTGCTATGCCTATTGCCTTGCCTCTGCTGCCTGTGACCACAGTCCCCAGGGCAACAGAACCAGGTGAAACCCCAGTGGGTGGCCCCCTGTCCCTGGCTCCCCGGGGAGATGCAGCCATTGTTATGAGGACCCTGAGGTTCTCAGCGTGGGTTTGGTCCCACAGCCACAGGGAAGTGAAGGGAGCTTCTGCCTGCGGGTCCAGGGCCGTTCGCCACAGTCCACCCTCACACAGCTGCCAGAAATGCACAGAGAGAACCCAAAACTTCAGCAGTGTGCTCAAGACAGCCCACGTGTGTCCCCAGCTTGCTCCTCCGGTCTCCTCTCTAGCTGCCCCTTGCCCTGTTTCCCACGTGGGGCCCTGCTAGGGGCTTCTCTGGGCTCCCACAGCCTTGGGCTCATGGAGCTGGGCACACAGGCTGTCACCTCCCTTGCTGGGAGCACCTCGGGTCTGGGGCACATCTGAGCCACCCCTGTGTCCTGTGCTCTGCTGGGGCCCCTCCCATGGGTATGCAGGGAGCTCTGGAGAGAGGGAAGGTCCCGCACCCCAACACAGGAGTATGGGGTGTTTCGGTCAGAGAGGGGGCTCCCACTGTCTCTTCCTCTCAGAGGATTTTCATTTCCTTTTGATCCCCTGAAATTTATTAAAAGTGGGATGCATGTGTTCCTGATTAATTTCTACAAAAATCACAGAAATGTTGACTTTTTTAAGGTCATTTTCTGTGGAAGCGCCTTCTAGATTCTCTCAAGATTGCTTTTGCCGAGGACGCTGACTTTGGGGAAAAGGGGGCCACCCTGCCCCCAACATGACGAGAGCCGGTGCTGTCATAAAAGCTGGCTGTGGTGGGCTGGTGTCCTGAGGCATCCCTGCCACGCTTGGGGTCAGCACAGAGGGCTGCCTGAGGGAGGCAGTGCATACTGCAGAGACGCATGCCACACTTTGCTCATGACACAGTCGAGGCTCCTTACCCGACATTCAAGGCTTCCACACCCAGCCCTCTTGGCCCCTCGAGTTTCGTCTCTGCCCCTGGCCACCTTAGTCCAACCCCTTTGAACTTCCAGTTCCTCCCATAATGCACCAGTCTGTTCTTGTCCCCGCCTCCGCTGCTGTGAGTGCTCTCCCCTTGCTTTTGCCATCTGACGCACTTCTCATCCTCCGAGACCCAGTGTCTCCTTGTCTGTCCCATGTATGTCACCTCCTCTAGACCCCAGCATTCACAGAGACAAGCCCCTGTTTGACCCACGAGGCCAGGGTCCCTGACCAGGATGCGCAGATGAGAGGCTGGTGTGTCCTGGTAGGAAGTGACAGGAGCGCAGAGGCCAGCCCTCCCCAGGTGAAAGCCAGGCGTGGTGTTTATTTTTGGTATTTCATGGGGTGCCTCTGAGGAGGGGAGATGGAAAAGAGAATCCACCCAGAACAAACCAGATGTTACTCTTGAGGCGGGCGAGGGAGAGGTGAGGAATGGTCCCTCTGGCCCAGGACTAACCAGCAGTGGCAAGAACGGTGCTGGTCACGGGCAATGTTCTATGCCCCAGCAGAGGGCCCTCTGTAGCTGACCACATAAGGTGGATAGGATGAATCCAACCCCCAGTGCACAGGCGGGCAAGCTGAGGCTTGGACAGGACAAGGCTTGGCTCAGGGTGGCTCACTAAATTAGCAGCTGGAACCCCCGGCGTCTGTATGTGCAGCCGTCTCCAGCCGTGGGAGCTGCTGTCTTGGGGGGGGGGTCTCGAACTTTCATCCTAGATGGCAGAAGAAGCTCTGTTTCTTTCTTCCAGCCACTGCTAGGCCCTGCTTTCCCAGCTTTCTGCCTCTCTGCCTTCCTGCGACACTCTGCCTTACTGTGTCACACATGAAGCAGACAGAGCACGCGTGGGGAACTCAGCCATGAAGTCCGTGGCCTCTCCATGGAGGCCGCTCAGTTGTCGGGCCAACCCCAGGGAAACCCTTGCCTCCCCACTACCCACTCACAACTCTCAGGCAACCCAGGGTGCTGGCCCCCTGCCTCTCTCTGCACCCACAAGAACAAGGGCTATCCTGGAGGACTTCCTAGAGGCAAGTTATAGATATAGGTGGGAACCGAGCCCTTGAGTGATGGAGAGCCTTAAAACCTGCAGAGAGCTTCGGAGGAGTCAGGACCTGAGAAGTCCAGTTGCGGTTAGAGGCCAGCCAAAGGAAAGGCAGGGTATGAGGAGAAAAGTGCTTGACTCTGAGGGAGAGGCCTGAGACAAACATCGCTTCCTGAGCTCCTCTGGACCCAGGTGTGGTGGTGCACCCCTGTAATCCATCAGTCTGAATCTCTTTTCTAGCATCTTTTGCAATGAACCTGGGCCCCTGTGGCTAGTTCTGGCCAATAGCATTCAAGCAGAGATAACCCATGTCACCTCTGGTCTGAAGCAGTTCTGAGCCAGTGTCCTCTCTCCATCTCTCTCTTTTCCTCCCCAGTGATCTAGACAGATGCATATGCCAGATGCTAAAGCTGTTAGGGTACGGGGAGACTGTCATACTGCACATGTGGGGGCAAAAACTAAGTCATAAAACATAAAATTGGGCAAAACAGCTGAGGTTTGGGGCTTTCTCTAGTGTTTCCTTCCCGAGTATTATTACCTAACTAAAACACCCCCTGGAAAACAACATTGTTTCCATCCTGCAGCTAGGCATCCTGAGGCTCAGAGAGATGACTTAGCTGACGTCTCTAACTCACAGGACCACTCAGTGCACTGGGTTTGACTCTGAACCAGAAGAGAATTTCACTGCTCTATGCTCTGGTGACTGCTTGCAAATCACCAGCAGAAGCACAGCTGAGGAAGAGGGAAAGCCAACTGCAGCTACGGCCTGCTTTTAAAAGTTTCAAGTGGTTAGGCCGGGCCCGGCAGCAAACACCTCTAACCCCAGCACTCTGGGAGGCTGAGGCAGGAGTGTTGAAATTTTGAGCCCAACCTGGGCAACTTTGCAACTTACTGAGATCTTGTCTCAAAATAAAACTATGTAAAAAGTGCTGGGATATCATTCCGTGCAAAGGTCCTGGCTTCGGTTCCCAAGACTGAAAAAAAATGTTCCAAGTTGTTAAAACCCAACTAGGCTTCTGCAAAGCATGGCATGGAGAACGGGGCACAGCTGCTGCTCGGAAGGCACAAGGGAGACCTAAAATCATGAAGACAATGGGCCCCCCAGGATGGCGGCAGGATGTGGGGTCGGCTGGGGTGGATGTGACTGGGATAGAGGGCAGTGTGAGGGGCTGGCTGTCGGATGCTCCACCTGCAGGTAATGGATGGCAGGTAGGGGCCATCCGGACAGACAGCGGAGAAGAAGGCGGAGATTGGCCTGATTTACAGGCACCAGGGAAGAAAATTCAGCAGAGATTTATGGGGGCTCAAGTGACTTGTTGGAGCCGAGTTTATTACCTGTCACACGCATGTGGATGTGTATTTATGGCCTTCCGCATGATCCTGTCTCACTGAAAATTATGTGCAAGAAACATCAACAGCAATTAATCTGCACTGAGAGGACTGGTCCCTAGTGGAGTTCAAGGCCTCTCCTCGTCGCTCAGGGAAGCCAGGCGCCGGTCCCTTTGCGTGGCTCAGGTTTGGGAAGCAGATACTGGCTGAGCCGTGTGCTGAGCTGGGCTGCACCACAGCTGTGCACATGAATGACCACAAGGGCTGCACTGGTGCTGAGCCAAGTACTGGAGCTCACAGTGCTAAGTGCTAAAGAGGCCACCCAGAGGCAGGATGAGAATTTAGCTCTGCCGCTAAAGTGCCGGATGATACGGGGCAAGTTATTGAACCTCTCTCTGAGCCCCATATTCCTTATCAGGAAATTAGAAGCAACAGAAATAGCTGCCCCAGAGAGTAATTCTGAGGCCTACAAGATACTACATGTGTAGTGCTTAGCACAATGCCTGGCATTCAGTAAGTTCCCATAAATGGTTATTTTTCCATAATTATCATCCAAGCGTCATATGTAATGTTTGGCACACCCTAACCTCCAACAAAACCAAACAAGACGAATTTCTGGCTGGAACCCCATTCCGTAAAAGATGCAGCCTTTGCCTACTCTGTGTATCCCAGATACCAGTGAAGTAGGTCTCAGCCAGCCTGCTGCCCACCTAACTGGAGCAATTATCCTGCAAATTCATGAATAGGTGGGAGAACTGCTTGTGAATGGTTTAATCTGCTCACCTCTCAGGCCTGTAGGTACCCTAACTACACCGGAAGTTGGTATGCTGGGGAACAGGAGCTGACACCCATCATACACCTCAGCAGGACTGTCCCTTCTGTATGTGTCAGAAATAGCAGTCACCAGACACACCAAAAGTCCCTTCCCTCCACTGAATTTTGATGCCACCCAAAGCAGAACCCAAGATCTGGTTCACAGTATCTCAGGAACTTTTGGAATCTTGGGAAAGACCTCAGGTAACAAACAGGAGGAACAGGAAGTATGGTGAAGGACAGTAGGAGAAACTAAGATCAAGGCATAGTATCGTGGTCACTGCTTAGCAAAGGGGGCTCCATTATTCTGCAGGGGTGCCTGAGAGGGTTATCGGCATCTTCTAGAATTGCCTTTCTGCAGGAAAGAGCCTGGAGCATTGTCCACTGGCTCCTGTGCCCCCGGGTGGTGGGTTTCCCTGGGGCACATCTACTTTCCTCAGTGATGGACAGAACTTGCTCAGAGACACAACAGACCCTGTCACTGAAAAGGTCCCTGAGCTTGCAATGGAATGATTCCTGTCACGCGGTTGATGTGGGCTGCACCGGAAGCCCGAGCTCACCAAGCCCGCCACAGCTGCAGCTGAAGTTGGAGGGAAGCTGCAGGGGAGCGGATGCCAGAGAGATCTGCTCTGGCCTTTGCCGGAGCCACTCAGTCATTCTGTGGCCACCTTCAGTCCTGGGCACTGAGCCTTCAAGGGAGCCCCCCTCATGAGCCTGGCAGCACCTCACCTGTTAGGCCATGGCACCCATTACTATAGCCACATACCAGCCCTTCTCACTCTCCCAATCTCACACCCCTCTCACCCCACCCCACTTAAGCCAGTCCTACAAACTCCCCTGATTCTATCCATAAAGGACACAGCTCACTAAACTAGACTCAGATTCTCCTTCAGAATTACTGCAGGATTGGGTCCTGGCCAGAGCCCCCATATTCAGGCTGGCTGCGTTCTTTAGTCATCACCATTTTCTTAACACAAACTACCATAAGCACCATCTGGGGACCAAGTCTTTAACCATCAGAGAACAGTCAGGCCGTACCCAAAGCACAGCATGGCCCTTCACAGAAAAGTGTCCTGACCCCATTTCTCAGCGTTTTTGTTATGGCATTCCAGGCATGCATAACTCAGGATATTCTTCACTAGTGTACAGAAGCCTTTCTTCCAGCTTTGTCCTCTCTGTGACTTCTCCCACACGCCCCAAGCCTCGAAGCTCCTCTTTTATGCCATTTTTACTATGAAGCCAGAGTTTTAGTCTCCCCATGCTATGGCGCACTTCCTATACGTAGGTCCACTTCAGGGAAGAGTGGCAAGAGGGGAGAAAAAGATACAAAGCTTCTTGCCCTCTTGAAGCCATAAGAGCTTCTTTCCCAGTTTATCTGATCAGAGGAGCGAATTTTTTCTCTCAGAGATTCAGGTTACTGTGGAATTCTGTTGCTAATACGAGACCGTAGATTCTTGACAAATATTTGCCTCAGAAAATGTATTTATTTATTTATTTAGCCTTAGAAAATTTAAAGGAGAAACTTAAAAAGAGGTGTTTTTTTGTCTTTTGCAGACAAGGTCTCACTAGGCAGTTCAGGCTGGCCTTGAGCTCACTTTGCAGCCCAGGCTGATCTTGAACTTGCAATGATTCTCCTGCCTCAGCCTCCTGAGTGCTGGAATTACAGATGTGCACCACCATGCCCAGCAAAAAAGTTTTTAAATTCTATCCCACAAGATACCCTCATTCTTGTTCTCTGGCCAGGACAATACTTTTCTTCATCTACTTTGTTATGGTTTATATCTATGCACTCATATATGGGGCTTTTATTGGAAGAAGATTGGACCATGCAGGCTGTGTAGCTAACTGTGGCATTAGGAGGTGGGGCCTGGTGGGAAGAGGCAGGTTACTGGGGTGTGACCTGGAACAGAATACCTCTCTTCTCTCTGCTTCCTGACTGCCATTGTAGCAGAAAATCTAGTATCAATCCAAATGGAAGACTCTTTGCACCGAGGAGTTAGAAGGCAACTTTTATTACCTTAGCAGGCTGGGGAACCCAGAGATTCAAATCACCAGCCCAGAGTCAGGTTTGAGTTCAGTTTAAATAGGGTTTATGAGTGGGAAGTGCAAAGCTGATAGCAGGTTATTACATGACTGGTTACATGGAATACGAGAATTATGTCATATTTTGTCAGGCAGGGTTACTTAAAAGGGATTGTTTAACATTCTGGGAAGGAAGGGAGTGGGGTGTGAGCAGGGCAAGTAGAATTAAATGAGTCCTTGACTGGGCCCGTCTGTCCCAGACAAGTAGTCCTTGAAGCAAGTTGGAAACAGTGTATATTTTTCTAACTAAGGAAAACACAAGCAAGTTGGTCCAGCGTCCAACTAGCAAAGAGAAGTAGATACTCAAGGCTGACTATCCACAGTACAGGCAGCATGAGCATCATCACAGGCTAAGAGCTGATGTCTAACTCTTGCTATAATATGCTTACCAGCCTGCTCTTCCCTATGTGTGCCCTTACAGCGTGACGTGAGCTGCTTTTCTCCGCTGTGCTCCTTTGCTGTGCTGTTCCTGCCTTGATGCTGGCCAAACCCAGGCTGTAACCAGGAGCCCAAGTAACCCTGTCCTCAGTTAGGTCATGGGTGTTGGCTATTGTGTCTCAGCAACAGGTAAGTGACTGAGACAACTTCATGGTTCCAGAACATGGCCTGTGCCGGGCCTATCCTGGGATATAGGGAGCAAACAAGCAAAGCAAGAAACTCAGAGCTAGGCCAGTCATTCTTTGCGTTTTGATTTCCTTCCCTAATCCCTCTCCTATGATGTACTTGTCAGAGTCCTGAGGTAGTTGTTTTGTGTATTCTGTTCAAGATTGTGATCCCCGGGGAGAGAGAAGGCACGTCCTTACACCATCCTGCCCAGGTCCGGAAGTCCTATGACTGAGGTTTGTATACTGATGTAGTTGACATCCTTAGTAAACTCGTTCGCTGATTTGTTCACATATTTTAAGATTCCTACATGACAAATAATTTCAGGATAATGGCAACTCACTTCTTCCTTTCCAGTCTTTATAATGCTTGCCATGCTATGGGGTTTGGCAAACACTTTTTTGTAGAGAGCGGAGAGTGCATATCTTGGGCTTTGCAGGGTGTATGGTTCTGTTGCAACTATTCGGCTCTTCAGTGGTGTGAAAGCAGCTTAGGCAATGTGCAGTGAACAGTCATGGTCGTGTTCCCATAAAGATTTATGCACAGAATCACTTCCAGAGTAGGACTTCCAAAATGTACTCCTCTATCAAAGTACTGAGAACAATTGCAAAACTAGAATCAATTTTTTTATAACTCAGAAAATTAGACAGAAGCTTGAGGATGTGTTTTATTATCATTATTTTTAAGATTACTTTTGAGAGTGGGGATTGAGTCCAGGGCCTTCACACTGAACTACATCCCCAGCCCTTTTTCTCAGAGTCCTGGGATTACAGGCATGCAGCACCACACCCCACTTCATCTTTCTATTATTTATATACAGGTTTTACATAGATCTTTACAAAGATCTATGTGTTGCCAATATCTTCTAAGCCATACAGCTGTCAAACATGGCATAGAGCATCAAATTTACAGAATTCATCCAAGAAAGTTACTAAAGGAACAAATAAATAATGACAGTAAACAGTAACAACAACATACTCTGGATTTGGAGAGACCTGATTCCCAGATTTGCCACATTATGTTATTTTCGGTGTCTGGTTTTCAACAACAAATTGTGGGACATAAAAAGAAACTGGAAAGTATAGATCATTCACAGGAAACATTCTGTTGAAGCCCAAACCATGGAATTACTAGATGAAGGCTTTCAACACACCATTATAAATCTGGGCAAAGAGCTAAAAGAAACTGTGTCTAATGAGTTAATGATATAACACTATTAACAAATTGAAACTAATGTGTATCTATAGACTACTCCAATCAACCTCGGAACATATATTCTTCTCAAGGGCACAGGGAACATTTTTCAGGATGAGTCATACATTAGGCTATAAAATAAAACTCAGAATGTATAAGGAACAGAATCATATAGAGGAGGTGCCCAGATCTCAAGAATGTAGCAAACAATCAATGACTGGAAAAAAATTGGGAAATCCACAAATACATGGAAATTAAATCATTACTCTCCTGAATAATCAATAATCCAAAAAGAAAGCATACAGAAATTGGAAAATATTTGAAGATAAATGAAAATGGAAATACAACATATTGAAACCTCTAGCATATAGCCAAAGCAATGCTCTGAGGGGGATTTATAGCCAGAATAGATTATATTTAAAAAGAATAAAGATCTAAATCAATAATCTAAAAATCTACCTTGAGTAGCTCAAAAAAGAATAAACTCAACACAAACTGAAGGAAGGAAATAATATATATTAAGCAGAAATAGATGAAATAGAGAAGAGAGTAGCAGGCCCCAAAACTTAATCAATTAACTCCAATCTTCCACAAAAACCTCTGAAAAGCTGGACGAATCCGACATTTTAAACTCATTTTGTGATACCAGTATTACCTCGAGAGCAAAACTAGAAAAAATATCATTAGAAGAGATATTACAGGCAAATATCACTTATGAATGTAGATAAAAATCCTCAACAAAATGCTGCAAAACCAAATTCAAGAACATAAAAAAGAATCCAGCATCATCACCATGTGGAATTTATGAAGAATCAATGCCAGATTGTTTTAACTTTTGAAAAGTAATCAAGGTAGTGTACCATGTGAACAAAATAGGAGACCAGTCAGGCCTGGAGGCAAACTCCTACCATCCTAGCACTCTGGGAAGCTGAGGAAGGCAGATGGCAGCTTCAAACCCAGCTTGGGGAAATTAGTAAGACGTTGTCTCAGAATAGAAAATAAAAGATGGGATGGGGATGTAGTCCAGTGCAAAGAAAGTCCTTGGATTCCATCTCCAGTATGACTGCAAAATAGACAAGAGACACAACATATGATCGTGACTATCTCAGAAGATGCAAACAAACAACTAAGCATTTGACTAAAATTTTGACTGACTTAATTAAAACCCAATACCTTGTTATTAAAAATACTCACTTAGCTAGGATTATGAGATAACTTCTTTAACCTGATAAAGAGCATGTTCAAAAAAATAGTAAAGTGCTTTCTCCCTAAGAGGAGGAGCACAAGTAGGATCTCTCTCATGACCTCTGTGTAACGTGGTACTAGAAGTTCTAGCCAGAGTAATTAGGCAAGAAAAACAAATAAAGCCATCCTGATTGGAAAGAAAGAGGTAAAACTATATCTATTCTCAGATAATAAGATCTTGTGTGCACAGAATCCTAAGGAGTACACACACACACACACGTACACACACACACACACACACACACACACACACACAATATTAAAACTAATAAACAAATTCATCAAAGTTTCAGAATATAAAGTCAGTATACAAAAAAATCAATTTTACTTCAATCCACTAGCAATGAAATTTTTAAAAAATGTGTTTACGATGGCATCAAGAAGAAACTGTTTAGGAGTAAGTTGAACAAATATAGCACAAAAGCTTTACAGTGTAAACTATAAAACACTACTGAAAGTAGTTAAATAAGATCTACAAATGGAGTCAATTGTTCAGGCCTATAATTATAGTATCCTGGGAGGCTGAGGCAGGAGGACTCCAAGTTCAAGCCCAGACTGGGCAACACAGTAACTTAGAGTCTATCTCAAAATATGTGAATAAGTAAGTAAAATAAATAGGGGCTGGTGATGCAGATCAGTGCTAAAATCCTGAGTTCAGTTCCTAGAATCACAGACACACAAAGTTATATAAATGGAAAAAAAATCCATGTTCATGGATCAAAATAGTTACCAATGTGAAGATAACAGTACTTCCCAAATCAAGCACTCTTTATCAAATCCCCATTCACACTTTCTGGTGCTAATTATAAAGTTCTTATGGAAATTCAAGGAATCCAAACTAACCATGCAATCTTAAAAATTAGAGTTGGAGGACACACATGTCCCAACTTCAAAACCTCCCACTAAGGTGCCACACTCAAGACAGTATTATACTGACATAAAAATAGACACGTAGATCAATAGACCAGAATCAAGAGTCCAGGTCGTCAAAGGTGCCAAGACTGTTCAGTGGAAAGTAAATTTTTTTTCAGCAAAGGCAGTGCTGGGACAATTGGATAACCATGTGCAAAACAGCACCGTTGGACCCTGCTTAGTTTCCTAGGGCTGTAAGTAATTTACTGGGTGACTTAAAAGAAATGTATTGTCATACACTTCAGGAGGCCAAAAGTCCAAAACCCAGGTGTCTGAAGGCTCTTTGGAAGTCCTGTCCTTGTCTTTTGCTAGCTTCTGGTGGTCACTGTCAGGCTTTGGTTTGCAGATGAGCCAATCCCTGCCTCCACATCCTTGGCACCCTCCTTGCATGTTTTTATGTCCACCGGTCTCTACAGTGTGCATACAAGGACAGCACCGTTGTGAACAGGCCTGTCTCTAGTCTAGTATGACCTTGTCTAATCTTGATTAAGTCTGTAAAGAACTTATTTCCAAAAAAGGTAACAATCACAGATAGCGGAGATTAGACTTTCCACATATATTTGGGAGGGACACAATGAAAGTCAAACAAGCTCCTCCCCTTACATACCATTCTAAAATCTCAAAGTAGATTATAGACCTAAATGTAAAAGCTAACCCCACAAAGTCCTGAGAAGAAAGCATAGGTGAAAATCTTTGTGAGCTTGGATCAGGCTGTTGTTTCCTTGGTATGGCATTAAAATACAAGCAACAAAATATAAATTATGTGAGCTGGAGTTCCTCAGACCTAAGAACTTTTGTGCATGGAAGGGTATTATCAGCATAAAAACACAACCTACAGAATGGAAGAAAATATTTACAAGTCCCATACCTGAAAATGAGCTTTTTAACCTAGGATATTCAAAGAACTCTTACAATTCAACAATAAAAATTCCAACATAGCATTTCAAAGTCCAACCCACTGGTTGCTTGCATATTTAGTATTACATGGAAGAAACCATTGCCTAATTGAGGGTCATGAGGATTTATAGCTATGTGTTCTTGCAAGGATTTTATATTTTTAACCCTGACATTTAGGTCTCCAATCTATTTGGAGCTATTTTTTTCATATGTTAGGAGGTAGAGATCTTTCTCAGGCAGACATTTCTTCAAATATATATGATGGCCAGTAACAATGAAAGGGTATTCAGAATGGCTAGACAGTAGGAAAATGTCAATCAGAACAACAATGAGGAACTATTTCATATCCGCTAGGATGCGTATAATAAACAAAGTAGGAACCAAGGCTATGATGAGGATGTGGAGATACTGGAGACTTCACACACGGCTGGTGGGATTGTAAAATGGTGTGGCTTTGAAGAACTGTTTAGCAGTTGTTACAGTGGAGATCTAAAATGCCCCCCCAAATCACGCGTGTGGGGAGGTGATTGGATCTTGAGGTCGCTGTTCTCTTCAGTGGATCCACCACCCAGGAGTTCATAGCTGGGTGTGCTGTTAGGAGGTGATGGTCCTTGGGGGTGTTTGTGGCCTGGCTCCTCCCTTAGCTCTGCTTCCTGACCCCCTCCAGCACGTCATTTCCTCCCTGCAGCCAGCCAACCGTGGACCAAAACTACAAGCCAAGTAAGTCTTTCCTCTGTTAAGTTGTGGGTGTTGGGGGTTTTGTTCCAACTATGGGAAAGTGATCAAGACAGGAGTTTTTAAAAAAGTCAAAGTTACTAGACTACCCTGCCAGTCCCCTATTAGATATGAGATATTAAAACATATGTTACCACGATAGCTTGCACCAAAATGTACATAGTAGTAGCATTGTCCACAGTAACTAAGAAGTAGGAAAGAACTCGGTGCCCACAAACTGGCAGATAGGTAAACACAATCTGGTAGACCCATATAGTAGAATATTCAGCCACAAAAATTAATTATTTGACACATGCTGCAAAACGGTGGAATCCTTAAGACATGGTGAATGAAGAAACCAGACATCAAAAGCCACATATTACATAGCTGCATTTATATGAAGCGTCTACAATAGGCAAGTCCACTGCAACAGAAAATAAACAGTGATTGCCACGTGTAGGTGACCACATGGACATAAGGTTTCGGGGGGAGTGATGAAAATGTTTAAACATTAGATAGAGATATGGATGGTGAGTTCTCTGTGAGTTTGTATGTTCGGGATTTAGTCTCCTGTGCAACAGTGTCGGGGCAGAGCATCAGTTAGGTCAGGAGAGATCCGCCCTTATGAGTGGGCTATGCCATTACTGTGGGAGTAGGTTTCAGCTCCCTTTCCTCTCACTTTAACCCTCTGCCTTCTGCCAACAATGACACAGCAAGAAAGACCCTTGGCAGATGCTGGCCTCACAGTGTTGATCTTCCTGCCCTCCAGAACTACAGGTCAAATAAACTTCTATTCACTATAAATTACCCAGTCCTCAAGTATTCTGTGATAGCAGCATGAAATGAACTTAAACAGATGGTTTCACAATTCTGTGCTTATATTAAAACCCACCAAATCGTACACTTTAAGAGACTGAAGCTGGCCATGGTAGTGTATACCTCTACTATCCTAGTGCTCTGGGAGGCTGAGGCAAGAGGATTTTGAGTTTGATCCCAGCCTGGGCAGTTTAGTGACTTAGTGAGAGCCTATCCCAAAATTTAAAAATCTGAAAAAGGGCTGGGGATATAGCTCAGTGCAAAGACCATGAGTTATCCCTGGTACTACCTCAAGAAAAATGGACAAATTTTATAGTATAGGTTTTACCTTTTAATAAAGCCACCATTTTAAAAAGCATTCAATAGGCAAGGGGCATATTTGGCACACATATGAGGAATGATGGACGCTGCGGTGAAAGTTGAAATTTGAAACAACTTTTGCAACAAAAGCCACAATGCTGAGAACAATGGGAGGAGTGTGCTCGAAGCAAAGGGGGATATTTTAAGGGAGAGTCATGGCAATGTGTCTTTTACTATCGTAGGGTTTTAAATTTAAACAGGCATCATGTTTTCTTCAGTCAAACCTCATTGACCAACCATTTACAGTAATTTCTGTCAGATAAAGACGTGACACTGTGCCTTCATCCATCTGATTCTCAGGATCTGGCATTGTGCAACTTCTGGCTCTTCCCCAAAGTCAGAATGGCACGAAAGAGAAATGTTTGGAACCCGCTCAGAACATCAAAACAGCAAAGACAGCATAGCCAAAGACACTTACGAAAGAAGACGTCCAGACCTGCTGCAGAAAGTGACAACAGTGGGATCAGTGTGTTCAAAGCAAGGAGGAACGTTTTTGAGGGGGATTAAGGACAATGTGTCTCTTATTGTAATAAATGTTCAAAAAATTTCTAACATTTATTTTTTGATTTCACATTATAGTTTATTGGCTTTTGCACTGGTGTATTGTTTAAATCCTCCAGTACAATGTTGGACTGAAGCCTTAATGAGCTGTATCCATATGTATTTTCTAGCATCTGGAAAGATATAATTCAATGTTAACTATAATTTCTTTTTAAAATACTCTTTAGGTGATAAGGAAGATTGTTTATATTCCTAGTTTGACATCATAAATAAATATTGAATTTTATTGAATGCTGTGTCTGTATCCATCAGGATAAGTCTAGGTTTGGTTTATTTTGGCAGGGAGAGCATTAGACAACACCTCTTTTTAAATCTTTCATTTTTCCTTTATTTGACTAAACACGGTGAATTGCATCAGTCAATTTTCCAGTGTTAAAGTAAGCTTGCAGTGCTGGAATATGATGTATAAACCATTTTGTTTATCACAGGGTTCAATCTGTTAATAATTTGTTTTGGATTTCTGCACTATTTTCATAAGGGATGTTTGCCTATCTTTGTCTTGTCTTATACTGTTTTGGTCGGGTTTGGCTCTCGGTTTCTTGTTGATTTTATACAGTAAGTTGGAAAACATTCTCTTTTCTTCCATTCTCTTGAAAAATTTTTGTAAGATGCCTATTGTTTCCCAGTACCAAAAAACAAAATACACCTCAAGATGTCTATTGTTTAATCTGAAGTTGGAGTTTTCTAGGTGTGAAGTTTTCCAGTTATGAATTCAATTTTTTTAACACACATAAGGCCATAGGGATTTTAAAATTTCTTCTTCTAAATTTGGATAAATTACATTTTTCAGTAAATTCATCCATTTTGTCCAGGTTTTTATGTTATTGACATAAAGCTGTCCACAGCACCACACTATCTCTGTCAGGTCTCTAGGTCTGTGGTGATGTCTCCTGCCCTGGGTAGTTTGTATTCTTTCCTTGTTTCTTGATCTGACATAAAGCTTTATCATTTTTATTAATCTTTATTTTTCCAAGTACCAACTGTTGTTTTAAATTTTTTCTATACATCTGCTTGTTATTTTATTCACTTCCGCTTTCATCTTTATTTGTTTTTCCTTCAAGTTTCTTTTAATTTGTTGTCTTTTCTTTAGTTTCTTGAGATTGAAGCATAAATTATTTATTCATCTACTTATTTTAATTTTTATGTATATTTTTGGTACTGGATGGTTGAACTTAGGGCCTTCACTTTGAGCTACATGCCCAGTCCTTTATTTTTATTTCTTTGGGGTGTCTTGCTAAGTTACCCAAGCTATATCTGAACATGCCGCCCTGCCACCCCAACCTCCAGAGTGCTGGGATTATGGGCATGCACTACCCTGCCTCACTGATATTATTTATTTTTTAACCTTTTTTCTTTTATAATATATTCACTTAGAGTTAGACAATTCCTTATATTAGGTGCATCCTACAATTTTTGTGAGTCATATTTTTAATTTTTGTTAATCCAAAATGCTTCCTAATATCTGTTGTGATTTTTCTCTTTGTCCTATTGGATTAACTAAAAGAATGTGGATTATTTCCAATGTTTGGATATTTTTAATAGTTCTTATTATTGATTAGTTTAATTTCAATTGTGGTGAGAAGGCATACTCTGTGATTTTAATCATTTGAGATTTCTTTATACATAGACACATAGTCTCTTTTGGAAAATATTTCACATGCACCCTAAAAGACTACATATTACACAACTGGCAGGTGTATGTGTTACTCAAATTTCCACTGCTATGACAAAATATCTGAGAGAATCAAGTTAAAAGAAGAAATGTTTGTTTTGACTCTTGGTCTGAGATTTCAGTCCATAGTTGCTTGGCCCTGTTGCTTTGGAGCCTGTGCCAAGGCACAGCATGAGGTAGAACAAAGCTGCTCGCTCCTGGTAGCTGGGCACCAGGTGGAGAGGGGCCCAGGGACCCAGTGTGCCCTTCAAGGCCCTGTCAGCAATGTCTTAAATTCCTCCCACCAGGCCCCACCTTCTAAAGGTTCCACCACCTCCCAATAGTGACACAGATTGGTGACCAACCCTTTAATACATGAGACTTCGAGGGATATTTATCCAAATCACAACAGTACATGTTCTATAAATTGTCTGTTGAGCCAAATTGGATAAATATATGCTTCAAATTTCTATATTATTGATTGTTTTTGTCTTTGTCTTTTTTATTTGTGAAAGAGTTGCATTAATCTTAAATTACAATGGTATATGTATCTGAAGATTCCTGTTGGACCAACCTTTACATCATCATGAAATATTTCTGTCTGTCATACTACTTGTCTGTTACTTTTCTCTTGTTACTGAGACAAAATACCTGACATCCAAAATTAAGGAAGGAAAGGTTTATTTAGCTCACAGTTTGTGGAAGTTTCACTCTGTAATCAGCTGGCTCCAAGGCTGGGCGGCAGGGCACAGGGACAACAGTTCAAGGTGGCAGAAGACAGCAAGAGCAGCAAGAGCAAAAGGGGGAGGAGCAAGCCTGTTTTCCTCCCCTATGTTGTAAGCAGGCTGCACACCCAAGGGCGGGTGTACCACTCACAGCATCTTTGTGCCATCGTCTTGCACAGGATGAGGATGTTTACAAAGTGAGCACCCTGGCCCCCTGCTGAGTCACTTGGCTACACTTCTAAACTTCTCAAGTTGACACAGTGTATCAGCCATTACACCACTTCTTTCTTTAAAGCCTATTTTGTCTCAGTGATTTGCTGCACTGGCTTCCTTTTGAGTAGTGCTTGCATGGTATATGTTTCTACTTTTCTGTGTTCTCATATTTAAAATGTACTTCTTATTAACAGAATAAGGAAAGACTGCCCAATCTGGCAAGCCCTTACTCTCTGCAGGAAGTAACACTGAAAAAAAATGAGGTTATTGAGATTCCAAGTGAACTTGCTATTTCTGCAGAGTTGATTCTACCTCGATTTAGGATCATATCATTATCTACCTTGATGTTACTGGGATAACTTGTGATGGGGTTTATAATGAGAGTGTGGCTTTTTTCCATCCCTCTCCCCTCCTTTCTTCCTTTTCTTCATCCTTTTCTTTCTTCTTCCTCTTCCTTCTTTTCCCTTTCTTTCTTTCCTCCATTTTTCATTTTCTATTATTCCCTTTCTTTTTCTATTTTTCTTCCCTTCTAAATTCATTTCCCCCTTGTTCCTGCTATTCCTGAGCCTTCAATTTTCCTTTTCATAGTTTTTTTGTTGTTTTAAATTGTAATAATTACACATATTTACAGAGCACCGTGCGATGTTTGATACATGCATATATTGTGTAATAAAAAATTGCCATCCTTCTCTGCTTTGCTCAGACAGAGTTCCTATCACTAGCAGCTAAGATGTAGTATTGGCATAATGTTATCTATTGATATATTATTATATCTATGTTGTCTTCTATCAATGCTGTTGATGTACTATTTTCCACTTAACATTTTATCTCACACATATTTCTGTGCCACTAAATATGATTTGAAATATTATCTTCATAGTTGCAGAATGTTTCAATATGTTTATGTAGCATGCTTTATGTAACCATGCCCTAGTGTTTGAGTGAATCATAAATTTCTGTTAAATACTTATCATGGGTACTATAGCATTCACATTTTTAAAGCTCTAGTCCTAGTCATCTCTTTAGGGTGTCAGAAATGACAGTACTAACTTAGTGGTACAAATATCTTAAAAGCTTTTGGGACAGAAGGTTAGTTTTTCCCAGAAATTTTATGTCAGTTTGTGAGGTATTGGTAGGCGAGACTGCTCAGTCCCATTCTGCTCAACAAGATTCAGTACTGTAATTTAAAACATGCTTTGACAATCTGATGGGAAGGATCTTTCTGGTGACATTTCTTTGATTACTCAGGAAGCTGAATGTTGTAAAATACACTTTTGCGTATTTTTATTTCTTCTTCTGGACATTTCTTGTTGGCTTTTTCTATTGGAACACTCATTTTATTGATTTGTAATTGCTTTTTATATATTAGAGGTATTAATCTCTTGTTATATGTGTTGCAACAATTTTGTCATAGTTTGTAACTTCCAATCAACTAAATTAGATGGCTTTTTTAAAAACATAAAGATTTAACTTTTATGTATTAAGTTCTATCATAATCATAATACTTTTGCTGTTGCTTTTCATGTTTCAAATGTCTTTACTTACCCTAAGAGCAAATATTTGTCTGTTTTTAAAAACATTTTCCTTTTTTATATTTAATTCTTTAACTCCTCTGGAATTTATATTGATGTTTGGTGTGAAGGAAAGAGCTAATTTTATTTCTTTCCAAACAGCTAACCAAATGTCCGGTATCACTTATTGAATAATCTGTTCTTCCCTAAAGGCTCCGGATGTCACCTCAGTAAGCTGAGACCAGCGATCACCATGGCAACAAGGCTGCCTTTGTGCTCACAGAGTGGAGAGCCAGTGCCTGGCAGAGTTCAGCATGGCCTCACTGCTCACCTTCCCTAATTAAGATGTACCTTTGGGTGCTGTCTTTAGGGGGAAAAAATTCTCCCTTGCTGGCCATAACACAGGAGAAAAACGAAGACCAGAGACTTTTTATGCCCACTCTGGGGAGGCCAGGGTAGCTTGGACATGGGGACAGGTGGACGTTGAATTGCTCACTGATGTCCTGAGATCCTGCAGGGATCAGAAAATATTTGGTTATCAAAGTCCTTGAATAGCTGGAGAATGGAACCGGGACCTGCAAGTTTGAACATGAGGAGCTGGTGGAAATGAAGCTCTAGTTTGCCCAGCAGAGACAAATGGGGCCCCAGACAGCGCCGCTGCTCCCCAGATTGCAGCTTCTACCACCAATGAGCTCCCCAAGCCCTTCCTTCCCACTCTCTGGGACTGCTGGCCTTAGGTCCCCAAGTCCCCATTCCTTTCCCAGGCTCTGTGTCCATGCCTTGTAGGAGGACAGGACTCTAACCTGCCCCTGTCTACCCACAGGGTCAAGAGTCCTGTTCTATACTGAGTATTTGCATCATCCAAATGCATGTGATGAATTCTGGTTGCCCAGCATGGTAGGACATGTGGGAAGCGATTTGGTTGAAGGTGGAGTCCTCTGCAATGGTATTCATGCCCTTAATAAGAACGGAGCTGAGTTATCTCTCTCTCCACCACGTGAGGACACAGCAAGAAGATGGCTGTCTGAGTGTGGGGTGTGCACCTGTAATCCCAGCACTCTGGGAGGCTGAGGGAGGAGAACTGAAAGTTCAAGCCCGGCCTGAGCAACTTAGGGACTTAGCGAGATCCCATCTCAAAATAAAAAAAATAATAAAGGGCTGGGCATGTAGGTCAGTGCAAAAGCCCTGGGTCCAATCCTCAGTACTGCAGAAAGAAGGAGGTAAAGAATAGGGGAAGAGGAGAAAGAGAAAGAAGAGGAGGAAGAGGAGGAAGAGGCCCCTTTGCAAACCAGGAAGAGGGTCCTTACTAGGAGCCAGGTCTTTCCACACCCTCACCTTGGACCTTGCAGCTTCTAGAGCTCTGAGACACATTTGTGAAGCCCCGAGTCTCTAGTCATGTACCGCTCTGAGGTGGCCAAGACACCCACCTCTGGGGAGGTCCTAGGGACCTGTGTGCTGGGCCCAGAAACCAAGAGAAAATGAAGACGTCCCCGAGCAGTTCGTAAGTTGGGTGACTACCAAGCCACCTGCTGCAGGAGGAGGGGAAACACGGGGTAGTGAAAACCAGGGAAAGAAGATGCCGAAGTTGAGAGGAGGCAGAGGTGCCCAGGCTGAGGCACAGTGACAAATGGCCACAGAGGAGGGATGGGGACACAGCGGGCAGAGCCTGTGCGCACTGACAGCCTTTTCCTGGCACCGTGGCCCCCGGCAGACCCACCTGGTCTCACGCCTGCTTCTCCTGTCTGTGTCCTTGGGGTCCCTGAAATCCTGCCGTCCTGCAGGAATCCATGGTCTCTCTCTGGATCCCCCCAGAGCAGTACCTTCCCCACGCAGCCACTGCCTAGACTGACCTATTGGAGGGATGGGCTGGGTGGGGGCGGGCTGGGGCAGAGCAGGTGCCAGTGGATTGTGGCAGCGTCCTCCATCTTTGCCAGGCCAGAAGCCCTTGTTCTGCTGGGTCCTCTGTCCCCTGATGAGGCTCTTCTCAGCCCAAAGAGGAACCACCATGGGCTGCCCACTTCCCAGTCCCCATGGGAAGCCGTGCCTCGGAACTGTCAGTGGATGTTTGCAAACACACACTGGGAAATGTCTGATGTGCGAGGCTGGAGGGAGAAATCTTGGAGAGGGTGTGGCCCTGCAGCTCCCTGTGGGATTCCCAGAGGAGAAAAAGCTCTGCATAGATATCTGAAGACTATAAAAGGCGCAAACCTTAGAGTTCACTGATACGAGACCAGAGAGGGTATACGAGTCTTGACATCACACAGCCAGCAGAGGGCGACATCAGGACTGCAGCCTGAGATTTCAGGGTCCTTTCTATTGTTCTGGACGGGTGAACTCTGGGAGAAGGAAGGAAAGGAGGAAGGGAAGTCACTCTCACTGGCTCTGATCCCCCATCCCCAAGATACTCATATAGGGCTCTGCCAAGAGTCCCCTTCAGAAAGAGACCCCAAACCAAAACAAAATAAATCCTTCATATGCAGGGCCAGATTCCTAAGCCTTGAGCTTCCCACCTGACTGTGAGTGCACCCAGGTGGGCACAGATGCCAGCCTCTGGAGGATGCTGGAGTCCTGTGGGGACAGCCAAGACCTCAGGCTGGGCAAAGCTACCAGGTATAGCCCTATTTGCTCTGGGTGCCATGCAAAGATCACCCTATTCTCGTGCAAGGACACAAAAAAAGATGGGCAGTGATGCCCAGGTGAGGGCAGAGCTCTGCGTTGGTGGTGAGAGAGCTCTTTGTGGATTCGTCTTCTGTATCTGAGGAGGCTGTGACACCTTACAAACTCTCCTGGCCACAAAGCCGCCTCTCCTGGGACATAGACAAGTGTGGCTTGGTGCCAGCTTCTCATATGCAAACCAGCCCATCCTGAGTCTGCACTCCAAGCACCCTCTGATCTAATTCCCAGGCACCCAACCAGCGTTCCTCTGCCCACATCATCCCAAGCAGTGCCAGGCAACGGGAGGCCCCCTGGACAGCCCAGAGCCTGCTGGGAGACTCAAAGCAACCGATCCTGGACTGTTCACTCCTAACTCTTGGCCTCTCTGTCGTGTGTCACTCAGTCACCTCCCTGAGACAGTCACCCAGCCTGACAGCTGACATTGGAGTTCCCCCATGGTGCCTGGTATCCCTGGAGTTCTTGTGGGGTTGAGAATTGGTTCAAGAAAACACCGTTGCGGGGCAAGGGTGAGAGCCCTTGTCGCCAAGCCCTCGCTGAGCGAGTTTCAGGGTTTGGCTGACTTCTGGATATGCTGACCCCACACAAAGGCTCTGAGGGTTGCCAGAGACCATGTAGGTCATTGTAGTGGTCAGGGGTAAGGCACCTGTCAGGCCTTACCGTGGAAGGAGGTCACAGCATGGGGAGATTAGGACAGATGGGGCCAGGGAAAGAAGCCAGGCTCTGAAGGTCACATGAAGTTTGATTCGGTGTCTATGGATAGGTCCAGATGGGGTGAGTCCACAGAGACAGAACCCAGATGAGTGACTCCCTAGGGCTAGGAGGAAGGGGATGCAGCCTTCAGTATTGCTGGAGGGACCGCATTGCTTTTGGTGTGAGGAAAGTCTTCTAAAATCTATGGTGGTGACAGGGGCACTGCCCTGTGAATACATCAAGGGGCACTGAACCATGATTTGAAAGGGGCGAAGAGAACGGTAACGAAAATTTAGCTCAGTGTTTTAAAACAAATGCAGGCTCCAAGGCCAAATCCTGGCTCTGCCACTTAGTAGCTCTGCAAACTTGGACAAGTCACCGAACCTCTCTGCCCCTCCAGTGGTCACCTTCAGAACAGAGCTGCTAGTTGTGGGACTTGCTGTCAGGCAGCGAGGACACCAGAGTCAGCACCCAGGAAGGGTTTGGAGCCACTCAGCCTGGGTTCGTGGAGTGGCTCTTTATAAATGGGAGCCCAGAGAGAGTAAAAGGCTCATCCAAGGTCACTGCTGTGTCCAAAACACACGACCATGCTCTGGCCCCTCGTGCCTGTGAATGGGACCTTACCTCGAATGGGGCCTTATGTGGATGTCTTTTGGTTAAGGGTCTTCAGATGAAGTCCTCTAAGTGGGCCCAGCATCCAGTGGCAAGTGTCCTTATAAAAGACACACAGAGGAGGGGACAAACATGGAAGAGAAGCCATGTGAAGACACAGGCCAGAGACAGGGGTGGTGTAGCTGCTAGCCCAGGCACGGGAAGGAACAAGGAACATTTTCTCCGTGAGAGCCACCAGAGGGTGTGGCCCACATGTCAAAGCCAGAATTCTTGATCCTGGGCCACACTTTGGGCCTATTAATCAGAGAAATGGAACCAACAGAATGCATATACACATGTGGACACGTGTGCATGTACACACCACACACACACACACATAGATTTGTACAAGGCATTGGAGGGTGACCCAGGAGAGCCTGTGATGTAAATTCCAGTCTGAAAGCTGACTTGAGCTCCAAGAGCCAAGGATCTGTTTGAGTCCAAAGGCAGGAAAATGCAGCATCTCAGCTCAAGTACTCAGGCAAGAGTTCCCCCTTGTTCAGCCTTTGAGGCTAACCAGGCCTTCAACTGATTGGGCGAGGCCCACCGGCATCAGAAAGGGCCATCCACTTGCCTCAGTGGCTGATTCAAATACTAATATCACCCAGATATACTCCCACAGACACATCTAGAACAATATTCAATCAAAGTATCCAGGTACTCAGCTCATGAAGATGACACATAAAATTAATCATGACTGGGCCATTTATTGTGCTTCTCTATGAATAAAACCCAGCATCAAGCCCAGGTCCCCGAGGGCTCTAGAAAATGGCTCTGTGACTCCCTTATACTCAGAGTGTCCCCCACCCATGTCATAGGCTCATCTACCGGAGACAGGGGACCTGTGAGCCCACCTGTCTCCTTTAGGTCACACTGACAGGTTCATTAGCTTTTCCAACCCCTGCCTGCAAAAAGAATTTAATTTGCCTTTTACAGCACACCAATTGCCAGTTAATTAACTGGCCATTGAAAATTATAGGTGACGTTAGAATTTATTAACAACACTGTAAATAAATCTCCCTGGAATTCAATTAATTGAACACCTCATGAATTCTCATTTTATAATCCATAAAGCAGGCCTGGGAGAGGGGCTGCAGAGATGGAGGGCTGGCGTTACAGAGGTGGGGTTGCTGCCCGTGGGGAAGGAGGGTCTCAGCTCCACTCGGCCACTGTTGGCCTCGGTCCCCCTGCTGGCCGCCAGGGTCACCACCTGTCAGGGTCTGGGAAGGGGCCACTCCCCGCCCGTGCTGCCAAAGTCCTGTTACTCAGGTGCCTGCAACTCAAAACCCCATGTCTGGCCCCAGGCTGGGTGCTGGGGACGTGAATGTGACCTGCTCATGGCGGAGCAGGGACACAGAACTGAGGGCCTCTCTGGATCCAGCTGCAGCTGGGGATCCATATGGCACATTGGCCACCCTTGGCTCGGATCCAGGGCCACACTGGTTGCTCACCTTGTAGGTCTTTGTGACATGCCTAGGAAGGGAGGGGGAGAGGACACAGGTGCAAACCCCTGGAGGCCAGCATGGCCCGTCCCCTACACTATCCCCCAGCTGCTGTGACTGGTGGCTGACTAGGGCAGGACAGGCAGGGACCACTGGCTGCAGGTCAAGTAGGTGAGTCCCCCTCTGCCTGTCTGCCAGGGAACCCTCAGCACTTTCCACTATGCGGGGGAGGGGACAGTTCCCAAGTCAGGCCCAGCTTGAGCCTGCACCTTCCTGGGCTCAGCTGGACAGATGTGGTATGGATGGAGGGTCCTGCCCCAGGCCAGGACTTTGACTAGGCTCAAGCTCAGGGACCCGGGGAAGCCTGATGTCAGCCAGGTCCCCACTACTCACTGTGAAGTTCACCTACACGTGCACAGACAAACACAGGCTCTTGCACACACACTCTTGCACATGTACACACACATCAGCAGGCTGGCATTGCATGGTATTTGGCGGGGGAGTCTGGCTCCATGTGGATGCAGGTGGATTGTGCCAGAAGCAGCAGGGAGAGAGGAGACTTTGACTCACGCTAATGGCGCGGGGAGCAGCCGAGAGCCCACCAGGGGTGAGTCTTGGCGGGAACCCTGGGCAGGGTGGGGTGGAGAAAGGGGCGATGATGCTGGAGACCAGAGACCGGTTCTGGGTGATTCGCTTCACGCCCCGAGTCCTGGGCTTTGCAGACTGAGCTCAGATTGGGCAGGTGGCAGTGTCCACGGCTCCTCTGTAAGGTCTCTCCTGGTGCAGCACAGGGCCAAGGACTGGAAGGGCCCAGCCCATCCTTTGACCTCAGGGGTCAGAGAGGTGCAGTGCTGTTGAGTTCCCGAGGCCCAGAGCTGCGCTCCTTCAGAGCTGTGAGTGCCAGATTGCGCCAGGCCCTTCCCTACCTGCTTGCTCCATCTGCCATGAGCACCTGACGCCTCCCTGTGCCTGGAAGCCAGCACACCACCTACTCAGAGACAAGCCTGGCCAGGAGTCTCCCAGCCTAGACCTGATGAAAGAAACCAAGTGACAAAGCCCAGGCCAGGAACATAGGAGCCACAGCTTGTTGGTGAGGAAGGGAGTTTTGCATTTCAGAAATCTCCTTCTATAAGCCAGGTGGAAGCAGATGTCAGACTTTGTCCATTGCTCAGGATCAGCTTCTTCCTCTCCAATGTTTGGGCTCTGCCACAATCCCCCACTGGGCAGCAGCTTTCATGTCCTATGAGAATCCCTTCTATCCCTCCCAAACCTGCTCTGTTCCTCACCCGGCTCTGTGACCTCAGGCAAAGCCACTTGGCCTCCCTGAGGCTCAGCTGACTCACTGTACAGAGACAGGTGGCAGTGAAGTTGAAGGAGGTGGCAATTCATGTCACCGTGTGTGTGGCACAGGGCCAGGTCCCATCCTTATTAGGATGACAAGATCACGTCTACCTCCTTAGGCAGACTGTCCCTCAGCCCAGCTCTCGGGCACAGTGCCTGCCTGCCACCTGGGCCCTGTCTTGACATACTTCAGTTGTAGCCTGTCCACCCTGCTGGTGGGAGCTCCTGTCATCCTGCCCCTGGTTGCTCTGGGTTGGGGTCTGAGACATCTGGACCCGCTGTCCCCCATGCAGGGCTGTCTGGGGCCTCTGTGTGGTTCCATCTCAGGGCACAGACAGCAGCACCGACATTCCTGAGTATTTACATGTCACCTTTGTGCTCATTGGAAGGTATGTGAAATACCCTCTTCTCTGGCAAACACCCCTTCAGAAGGACCTGGAAGCCAGCTTTGACTTCAGGATGTCACCTCTCAGAGTTCTGGGCTGGCTAGGAGAGCCAGTCCCTGCTCCCTGAGTCCCAGCCCCTTGCCAGGTTTGCCAGCTTTGTATGCACTGAGATTCTCATTCATTCATTCACTCATTCGCTGAAGTTCCCCAGGGCCTGGGTCTACTAAGGTGCTAGCACTGACACATGACAGGAAAGAAGGGAGGGAGGATGTGCTGTGATGAACACCTGCCCTGGGAAAGGAATGAGGGCCAAGGACGACTCTTCTGCAGAACACACCACACTCCCTGCCTGGCTGTCCCTGCCAAGGTTGGGCTTCAGGCACCTGCCCCACCCTGGGTCTCCTGGTAGCTGAGGGAGCTGCCAGCAGGGCCAGGCCCCACGTGGATGGAGGAGTCCCAGGCCAGCAGGAGTGCGAGCAGGGCTGGCATCCAACATTCATAAGCAAATAAAGGCAGGAAGAAGCCCTAGGCAGTGTCTGTGTCTCCTGTGTCTGCTTGTGTCTCCCTCTGACTGTCTCCCTCTCTCCCCATCTCAGTTGCGGATCCTGGGTTCCTGGAGGGGCTCTGAGTCCTCTTCCCCGACACCATCAGCTGTGTGCTTCGGCTAAAGTCCATCTTCTCTGCTGGCTTTTGAGCTCCAGGAAGTGCTGGGCTTGGGTTTGGGGAAGACCTGGGGTGCACGACAAGTATTCTGCTAAAAGTCCAGGGTGATTCAGCAGCCACACTGGGCTCTGTCCCCTCGGCTTCCCTTGAATCCCAGGGAGGGGAACTTGTGGCAAGGTAGGGGTCTCCCTTCCCAGATCCCAGGGGTCCCCCAGTTGAGCTCTCCTCCCTGCAAGGCCTCAGATGCAGCACTGCTGGGGGCAGGTGCAGCCTCTCTGAGGTCCCCTTGGCCTTCCAGGCTCCATCCCAGACTACTTGCCTCTGAGGTACTGTGGTCATCCCAGCCTCGCAGGAGCTGCCCAGGGCAGCCAGGCGCTGGGTCAGCAGGACACAGCCCAGCCTCCCATAAAAAGATGCAGCGGGGAGGGAGAGCACCTTTATTGTCAGATACAAGAACAATGTCACAGGCCTCGAGCACCCCTCCACGAGGACCAGCAGACCTGTCTCAGGAGGGGCATATGGGCCCAGCGGGACCCAGCCAGAGCGCCAAGGGCGCCGGGTGGCCACTCCTGCCATGCGGGGAGACGGCCACCGGGTGGTGCCAGCACCTTCTAGTCTTTGAGTTTCTGCTGTCACTGAGTCCTGGGACCTGGCCCAGTGAGAGATGAACATCAGTCACAGAGACCTGGGGACTGACAGGCCTCAAGCGCTGTGGTCCGAGCTGCTCTAGGCCACCTGGGCCTTGCTGGCCTCTGCACTGGATCCTGCCAGAACCCCAGCTGCAAGAGCTGGGGGGCATCGTCTCCCAGCAGGCCTGGGACCTGGGCAGCTGCCCTCTCTCCAGTGCGCCATGTCCCCCAGAAGTGACAGACCCTAGAGGTTTCCCATAGAGACCGGGCAGGGTGGGGCTTTGTCCCCCGACCAATGAGCAGTCCTGCTAAATGTGCCCACCTGCCTCAGTGGGTGGAGGGGCTTGGTAGGGGTGTGGGTGGGCTCAGAGGGGCTGGGAGGGAGGTGGGCAATGCCAGTTGGGGCCAGAGGCCTTCACATCGCCACCTCATGGCCCCCAAGTCCATGTGACAATCAGGGTTTTACCCAGGTCTCCCTGGCCTCAGAGAGCAGCCTCAGGCCAGTCCCCTGCCCCTCTGCAGCCTGAGGAGCCCTGCCTCACGAGGGGGTGAAGGGAGACCCAAGGCTCTGTGAGCTCCATGCCAGGTCGACCCACCTCCCATGGCACCGCCTGCGCCCTCTTGTCTGCTTCCTCATGGAAAGGAAGAAACTGGTAGTGTCCAGGGAACAGGGTGCCAGGACCCAAGAGGCCAGGGTTCAAATCCTGCTTTGGCCCCTGTGACCCTGGGCACCAAATAACTTGGTGGGTTATTTATTCCCTCTGATGACAAGCCTACCTCCTACAGGTTAAATGAGACAGCATAAGGAAAGCTCCCTGGATGGGCCCAGATGCCACGGGGACTCTACATGATGAGGATTATGGTTCTTCTCAGCCGACACCCAGCCCACCCAGACCCTGTCTCCAGCAGGGACTAAAGTAGGGGTGGACAGGGCAAGGAAAGGGCTCTGCCAGGGGTGCTGGTCCCCTTGGAACCCTGGCCTAGAGGTGCCATCTGCCCTCAAGGTCCCCCAAACCCAGGAGCCAGTGTCCTTCACAATTGTCCAGGCTGAAGCCGTATCCCAAATGGGCCTCCTCTAGGTCCAGTGGCAGCACTGCCCAGGCAGGGTCTTTTGCCAGGGCTGGGTTTGCCCAGGAGATCTGGCCCTCACTTCCTGCCGCTGGCATGGCGAGCGCTCTTCTGCACAGGCTCAGGACCCAGCAGGGCAGCCAGGGCAGCCAGGGCACCATCAGGTTGGGGGCCTCCCCGCTTCATCTTCAGGTTGGCTCTCAGGGCAGCATCCTGGCCAGAGCCCCCCTCAGGGGAGGCCTGGGGATCTGGAAGGAGCGAAGGAGAGAGGCTTGAAACAGCCTTGGCACTCGGGGCACCTCTGCTCCCCGCATCTAGATATGGGGATAAGCCCTTGTCTGGTGGGGACAAAGCAAGATAGCCACTGGCTTGGACTCCTCATTCACTCACCCACCCATCCATTCACGCACCCATTCATCCATCTACCCACCATTCATTTGCCTGTTCACCCATACATTCATCCATTCATGCATTTAGTCACCCTTACTCACTCATTCACGCACCATTCTTTCATGCATCCATGGCCTCACCGATTCAGTCATTCATCCATTCATCAGTGAACACACCAGGGCTGGGGATATAGCTCAGTGGAATAAGCACCTGCCTAGCAAGTGCAGGGTCCTGAGTTCGATCCCCAGTACCGCAAAAAAAAAAGAAAATGAACACACCAGCAACTTGCAGAAGCAGAGGTTCCCGGTGCACCAGAAAGAGATGTGGATCCCCATCCATGCTGGAAGGGGCACCAGTGTTCAGAGGGGAAGGACTGGCTGGATCACAGGCACAGAGATAGGAGGGGCTACCCTGACTGCTGTGGTCTGTTACTGGGCTCATGATGCTGAGGGGTGCATCTTGGAGAGTGGAGTGGACACGCTGATGTTCCCCCTGAGGAGTCCTTGAGCAGGAGAGGGACAGGGACATATAGGTCTGGCAAAGTTCCCCAGACAGCCAAGTGCCTGGGAGCACAGAGGCCAGAGGCGGTCACCATGCAGTCACAGGTGTGGGAGTGAGGGCGGCGGTCCTGGCTGCAGCTCACCGTGGATGCCAATCATGTGCTCCAGGATGAGGACTCGCTCTGCCAGGATCTTCAGCGCCTCTCGCAGCTGTTGCACCCCCTCGCCCTGCTGGGAGAAAGGGCCAGGGTCAGAGTCAGGGCTCCTGGACACAGTGGACATGGTTCACAACCCCCCAAACTCTTCCCGCTGTCACCATCACTGCTATGAACAGCCACAGACCAAGCATCTGTGTGCTGGGCTGATGTCCAACCCTGTGCACCGGTGAAAACCCTGATGCACAGAGACAACAGTTGCCACCCCTATGGTCACACAGCTGGACATGGCTGCCCCAAGCTTCAAATCCAGACCCGTCGGCCTCCAGCTGGGGTTTTTTCATCCTTTCTTGGCTGCCTGGTTCCTTCCTCATGTTTGCCACTTCCAGAAAATACCCTGAAGGGCCAGGGCACCCAGCCAGGGCCCCGCCGCCTCCTGGGCCCCAGCCATTGGCTGCATGGAGCTGCTGAGCAGGCAGGAAGTGGTGCCATTCGCCCTTCCAGAGCCCACCATCTACATGGGCAGAGGGCCTCATATGCAGGGACGCGGGACTGAGCTGAGACAGGGCCCTCGCACTGAGAAGACAGCTGTTGAGGCCAGTTTGCCAAGGAACATGGTGGTGAAGCAACGGGGCCACTGTCCACGATCAGGCCAGCCCAGGGCATTGGCCGCAAGATGGTCACCTTTTAGCAGGACGGGGAGCTCACTACATTCAGACTAATTCAGCTGCAAACTGAACTGTAGACGACGACCCCCCGGGTTACAGGAGAGGTCCCCCCAGAAAGCCGAAGGGGACAGGAGGACAAGATGTGCGGTCCTAGGGACAGATTGTCCGTTTCCCCGGGCCAGGGAAGGAGATCAGGGTGGGGAACAGGGAGCTCCAGGCCCCCTCTGTCAGCTCAGCCTCCTGGCTCTGAACCCAAAATTGTTCCTATGAAATGGGGTGAGGAGTGTTATGGGTGACCTCTCAGGGCCCCCTGGCAAGTGGCCTGTACTCAGCACCTTTCACCCTGCCTCCCCGCCTGCCAGGACAGAAGTTCAGGTCCCCACTTCTCCAGCCTTGCTCCCCAGGGTCCTGGTCCAAAGCCCCCTTTCCTCCGTCCATCTTCTCCTCAGGACGGTGATTTTCCCCCAGGACCTCGGCTACACCCCCAGGGCCGGTCCCAGCATCACATGGCCCTGGCCTCACTACTGCAACCACTGGCTGTCGTCACACTGGGCTGGGACCTCGGCCAGTGCAGGTGTGTGGGTGTCCCCTGCCCCCTGCGGCTCTCAGGTAGGTGAATGACAGGTGTAGTTACCTCTGCAGTGGCGGCTTTGTCCCCGTCCTCGGAGGTCACACCAGGCTCCCTCTGGGAATAAAGTCACACAGTCAGCACCTGATGGTGGTGAAGCATTTCACCGCCCTTGCAGGAAGGCCTCAGGGACAGGCAGCACCTGGAACAGGTGCTGGGCCCTGGGGACTCCTGCTCCGAGATCAGAAGAGCAGGGCCTGGCACAGGCAGAGGCCAGGCTGGCTTTTTGGGGCAGTGAGGGTTGGGCTCGGGGCCTGGTGTGCTCCAGTCTTGGCTGTGCAGGTATCCCCACACCTCTAGGGACCCTGTTCCCTGGCTCTAGACTGGGACCCATTACTAGGTGTGGCAGTGCACACCTGTAATCCCAGCACTGAGGGAGGCTGAGGCAGGAGGATCGCAAGTTTGAGCCCAGCCTGGAGAGTTCAGCAACTTAGTGAAATCTTGTCTCAAAAAATTTAAAAAAAGGGCTGAGGATGTAGCTCAGTGTGAAGGCCCTGGGTTCAACTCAGTGTCAGAGAAAGAAAGACATACAACAGTGTGGAGGACATGGGAAGGTCAGACCCAATCACTGCTTGGGCTCTGGCCCCTCTGCACCTGGCTGGTGACCTCAGGCCCAGACGCAATGTCCGGTCCTGTCATCTGCACAGCAGGGCAAGGACCAGCACTCTATCACACACATAAGGGAGTGTGTGGCCTAGGGCTTGGTGAACAGGTGACAACTATGGCCATGGCAATGCCAGGTCCACTTTCCAAGATGTCTCTGAGATGTGCCCAAAGGCCATGTGCTGAAGCCTGGGTCCCCACGTAGCAGTGCTCAGCAGTGACTGGGTCACCAAGATGTATGGACTGCCTAGAGGTGGGTCCCTGATACAGGAAGCAGTCCCTGAGCGTGACCTGGAAGGGTTCTCTTGTCCTCACCTGGTCTTTCTCTCTCTCTCTCTTGCTCTCTCTCTCTCTCTCTCTTTGCTACCTGTCTCAGGGCCTTTGCACTTTCTCTGCCTTGATCTGAACTGATGGCTGGAGAGGCAGAACCAGCCTGGGTTTGGGAGCACTGAACCCTGCTCCGGCTCATCCCTCCCGACAAGCGATTCGCAGAAAGGGACAAAGGGTCGCAGTTGCTAACAGAACAACACTCGCGTGTCACCTTCCCTGGGAGCCTGGCTGGCTAGACTGGCTCCTTCCTGAGTGTCCCACACTGGTGGTGGTCTGGCTGCCCCTCCTCTAGGACACAGTGGTCCTCAGGCTTATCCCCTGCACCACTCCAGAAAGCCAAATCCTCACCTGGGATCCGGGGGCTCCTGGAGGTCCTGGGGGACCGTGTGGTCCTGGGGGACCTATGGGTAGAGTCACCAAAGGTCACCTGGGCCAGAGGAGTCCACTGTGCCCAACAGTGCCACAGGGGACATTCCTAGCCTCTCCCCCCACCCCAGCACCTGCGCCCTGGGGCTATCCTGGCGGCCAGGGAGCGGAGGTTTGTTGAGGGACTGCTGGGGACTAGAAGCTACATGGGTCCCAGCCTCACCAGCCTCAGAGCCAGCCCAGAGGCACACTGGTCCCCAGCCGCACGTCCCCGCCCCTTCCCTGCGCCCCTCTCCCCTTCTCCATGCCCCGTCCCCTCTCAGGCTTTTGCCGGCTCCTCCTCCCCAGGCTCCTTCTCCTAGGACTCATGGACTGGCTGGGAGCCAGGATCCCTCCGACAGGCCATTCTCAGGGCTTCCAAAGGCCTTACCTTCTCCACCTCCCCAGGGGCCTCCTGGAGAATTCCTCTGCTTCTGTGTCTTTGCCAACACCTTCCTCCCTCACAGCTTCCTATACCCTCGCTTTTCCAGCAAATGCTTTCCTATCAGTCTTGGTAGGCAGCCTCCTCCTCCAGGAAGCCCACCAGTGCTACCTCCTCTAGATACATCTCTGACCACACATGTTTATCCGTGTCCTGGGGCCTGGAGCCCCACCCAGCACATAGTAAGTGAGCAGTGAATGTTTGTTGATTGCCTGCAAGGTTAAGTGCATGGCCAGATGATCTGTTAATGCACTGGAGGTTCTGTTGGGCCATGACATGCACGCAGCTGGGCACACATGGCTGTGTGGATGGCCAACAACCCCTACCCCCTGCCCCCACCCAGAGAGAGTTCATGGGCAGATAGGGTCAGGCCGGGCCTAGAGGTAGGTCCCCCACGCTAAACCCAGGTCTCCCCTCCCCAGTGCTCCCTTTTCTGACACTCACTGTGAGCCCCCTCTGGGTGACCCCATGCTATCCCCAGCCCTGGTCTCCTTGCAGACAAAAGGGCACCCCAGGCTACCTCCCTCGGGTGTCCCGCCCCACAGGGTGCTGACCCTGGGGAGACAGATCCCACTCAGGCCACATGGGGGCCAGGGTGACCCAGGCCATGAGCTCAGGCCCAGCCCAGGAGATGAGAGGATCTGTCGTCCACTTACCTGGGGGGCCAGGAGGACCCCGAGGCCCAGGGACGCCTGCCAGCACTGTGTCCACGACGGCAGGTCCCAACTGGGAGTCTCCATCTGCAGGAAGAGCAGGCCGTGCAGAGCTGGAGCCTGGGCCAGAGCTTAGCAAGGCAGCCCAAGACTCGGGTACAATGGTCCCCACGATTTGGCACATGGAGGCCCCAGCAGGGGAAGCCAGGCTGGTACCTATTCCCTCGGGAGCTGGGCAGGCCCTCGCTTCTTCGGGTCTCAGGCTGCAGTCCCTTCCAGGCCCTCCGGGTGCCCATCCCAATGCACCCTCCTCCAGAAGCCCCCTGCCCACCCTCTGAGTCTCGATGCCCCTGCAGCCTCCACCCCCATGGTCACACTGCCGGGGGACACAGAGCTCACAAGTGACTTCCGTGGTCCTGTGTAAGGTCCCCTTCAAGCCCAGAAATGCCAGGATGGGCAGGCGCCCTGGGCTCACCCCTCCTGCACGGACACAGGACTGGGGCACAGGTCACTTGACAGGTGAATGTCTGGCCAGTGCTGGTCCCCGGGGCTGCCCCACTGGGTGCCCATATTCTTCCCGGGTGCTCACATCTCAGCCCTCTGGGCTTTGGGTGATACTGGGCAGTGCCAGGCGCAGGGTGTCATGCCCGCCCAGGGCAAACAGGGCCCTTGACAGGCACCTCAGGGCTCAGGGCGCGAGCTACTGACTTCCACTGTGGGTTCACAGCCCTGTCTACTCAGTCCTTGTCCAAGGGCATCCCTGTGCCCACTGCCCGGGGAGGAAGCCTAGTTTGACCCCTCCCTGGCCCTGCCACCTGCCATGTGCCAACATCTGCACCCACGCACAGCATTTGAGACCTCGCCCTCCTGGGAACAGGCCCCCCTGGTGCAAGCCCTGGCAGGGGGCAGTGAGGGAAGCAGGCTGGGGGAGGGCGTGGGGTGCCAGCACAGGTCAGCTGAGGGCAGTGCTGCCTGGGAGGACAGAAACCCAGGCAAAGGTGAAGTTTGGGTGACAATAAGGTGCTCCCAGGTGACAGTGCCCAGGTGCCACCCACCCTCCTTCCGCAGGTGCGGAGTCAATCACTCCTCTTAGCGCCCTCCCCAGCCCCACTCAGGAGCTCACTGGCGTGACCCCTACTTCCCCAGGTCCCTTTGGAGGGCTGGTCCCCCCGAAGGCAGCTCGGCCTGCCCCGCCCCCCGCACAGCACTCACTGTCCTTGTCCGTGGGTGGTTGCAGGGAGTACAGGACACCTTGGGGGTCATTTGGCGAGAGGCCTGGGCTGCCTGCTGGACCAGGGGGCCCTGGAGGGCCGGGGCGCCCCATCTCTCCAGGAAGCCCACGGGGCCCCGGTGGCCCCAGGAGCCCTGTGGTGGGGAGAAGAGGAATCATGATGAATGGGGAACCTGCACCGTACCAGAGGGGAGGGGGCTCCCGGGGGACGGAGCTGGGAGCCCCAGCAAAATCAGGGTGCCCTTTCCTCCCAGGACAGCGTCAGGCTGGGGGTCCTCACCTGGTGGCCCCACTGGGCCCTTCTCTCCCGTCTGGCCACGGTCCCCTTTGGAGCCTGGTGGCCCTGCAGGTCCTGGTGGTCCCGCCTGCCCTGGCGGCCCTGGGGAGACAGAGGGATGAGGACACCCTGTGCTCCAGGCAACTTCTGTGGGGTCACTGTCCCCAGATGTCCCCCATCCCTCCCAAGGGCCCCAGATGTCCCCCATCCCTCCCAAGGGCCCCGCTCCACCACGACGTGGTGTGTCAATCACTGCTGATGGCTGGCCACCCTCATCCTATGTCCTGTCTGTGACCCCAAGAGCTGCTTTTCTTCCTGTTTTCCAGGTGGGAAAACAGGCATATAAAGGTCTTTTGCTCAAGGTCACGGAGCCAGCATAAAGGTCAGGCTTTTTCACGCCGGGCCCCTCCTCCTGTCCTACTGTCTCCTACTCAGGGTCATGCTCTGGGCCCGGGGCAAGTGCCCCCTCTTGGACACATCTGCCCAACTGTGGATGGAGGAGATGGAACCGGAGGGCCAGCTCTCTGGCCTGGGGGCAGCCCCTTCTCCCTCCGGGTGTGCTGAGGAGGAGAAATGGGATCTGCTGAGGTTGCATGTGGCTTAGGGGTCTGGAAGGAAGAACTTCGCTGGGGCGCGGGGGGGCAGCTGGCCTCAGGGAGCCCAGGGCAGGCCGGAAGATGGCCCACGGACACCATTTGTAGGGTGCGCATGCCATCTGGTGGCCACCACTGGAACTGCATATTCCTTGGTTAGAAAAGGTCTGACCAGGAGGCCCGGCCTCCTTCCAGCCTCCCACCTCCTCAGGCCCTGAAGAAAGCTTGGAAGAAGTGGTTGCTCTCTACGGTACGATCTCAAGGACAGCAGCTGGAGGGGTGGGCCAAGGGGCCAGAATGAGTTGTCCCCGCTCTCCCCGCAGCAGGCCTGAGCCCCTCTCCACCTACCACAGCCTTCAGACAACTGCTTCTGTGCCCCTGACCCCAGGACTGGCCCCTGGGGCCACTGCCCTGCTTTGTGGAGATCTTCCCTCCTGCTCTGGTCCCCTCCCACACCCAGTGACAGATTCCTACACACAGGACAGCAGAGGTGGGGGACAGGTGTGTGTGCTCAGAGCTGAGCAGGGAGAAAAGTGGGGTATGTCCGTTTCCCCCACCGGCTCCAGGGGGCTGAGAATCACCAGGGCAAGATTCCTCCAGCTCATCGGTGACCTTAGAGGAGCTGCCTGGCTTCTCTTGGCCTCATTGTCCTCCGCAGCACCCAGGGACAGAGCCCAAATCTGGGTAAAATTTGCAAAGTTTTGGCTTTTTGTTTGTTTGTTTGTTTAAACAATACTGGGGATTGAAGCCGGGGCCTTTGCCATGAGCTGCATCCCCAGCCCTTTTTTATTTTTTAATTTTGAGACAGGGTCTGTGAAATCCCTAAGTTATCCAGGCTGGGCTTGCATGTGCAATCCTCCTGTCTCAGCCTCTCAGAGTTTTGGGGTTATGGGCATGTACTGCCACATCTGCCTTACAGAGGATGTTCTCACTCCTGCCCTTCGAATGTGGCAAGAGGACAAGGAGCCAGATGTCCCTTAACTGTAGTTGGGAGCTCCGTGAGGACGGCCCAGAAACTTGGGGGCACTCTGTAAGCTCGGGGCCTGGGGGTGCAGAGGCAGGGGCGGCTGGAGGATGAAGGCGAGCAAGAGCGTCAGGCTGGGGGACGGGGCGGCTGCCACGCAGCGGTGCGGAGCTGAACACATGACTGCGGCACAGGAGCCTTGGGGGCTGCAGCAGCCTGCTGAACTGAACTGGACCTACAAAAGTTTATTGTAAGACACATTGCCATGAGTCCTACTCAGAATCTTCCCTCTCACTTCAAACACACTTCTCTCATCGCTGTTTTCCACTCTCTGAGCGGTCCTAGAAATCCTATTTCGTGAGGGCCTGCCTGCGGCATGATGAAAGACACGACTGCAGCTACCGAGCGCCGTCCAAACGACAGGCAGACGTGTCAAACCATGCCGCTGTGTCCCCTCGCCCTCACTCAGCAGGCCTGGCGCTGTGTGACCTCTGCTCTTCTCCACAGTCACAACGACCATGGCAAGGGAGCATCCGGCACTGATTCAGATTGAGGCAGCCATGGCAGCACAATGTAAAGGCACTCATGAAAGAGGACTTCCAGAACTGTTTCAGAAAGGGGTGAGAAGGAAGGGACAAATGTGTTCAAAGCCAGGAGGCAGTATTTTGAGGGGGATCCGTGATCATGCGTCTACGGCTACAATTCATTTTTTAAAAAAATGATCACATCTCACAGTGATAACCAATCATTCCCAGCTGGCCCTGATGGGCAGATCTTATAAAGACATTTAGAAATCCTGATTTTTATATGAACCTCCTAAGTTTTAAACATTAGGCCTAGGGTGGGGCCCAGCTGTGGAGGCCCCAGGAGGCTGCACGGCACCCTTCCCTGTTCCCGCTCACCGGCTGGACCCGTGGGCCTCCTCCTCCGGGGCCCCGGGTGGGCCAGGGGGATGGCATCAGGGAGGAAATCTTCGTTCCAGGGCGGCGGTGTGCTCTGGGGCGCTGGCAGGTCATTGTCAGGGCCTGAGGGCTGTTCAGCTGCTTCCAGCAGGAGGACCTGGCCAAAGAAGGGCAGAGGGTGAGGCCCGGACAGGGGCTAGGATGCGTGTATGCAGGGACGTGCACCCCACAGACCATGCCACCTGCAGCCACTTGGCACAGCTCCTGGGGGGCGTTCCCTGCACGGTGCTCTCCCTGCTGGCCCGTCCTCACCAGGAAAGCCCCCCACTCCTCTCGGCGCACCTTCTGCACCTATCACCGTGACTGTGACTGAGCCACAGCATGCTGTCCCTTCATGGGCACCTCACTAAGAGAGGGACAGGGGTGTGGATTTTGTCCCTCTCTGCCTGGCTCAGGGCACAAGCTCCATCCATGGTTAAGAAATACATGCGGGGGATGGCTAGGAAGATGGATGGATGGATGGATGGATGGATGGAGAAGGGAGGGAAAAAAGGAAGGAAAGAAGCCAGCAGGGCAGGAAGGCAGGCAGACAGGCAGGAAGCAAGCAGAGCGAAGGTATAAACAGACTCGTCTGGGTACATGGTCCCCAGGACTCTCCAGGAAAACACAGTAGCTGCCATTTCTCAGGCGAGGCCTGGATCCCTCAGCCTGGCCTCGAGTCCCTGCTGCCCCTGGGGACGCCGGCAGGGGGCGCTGCGAGTCCGAGGTGGACGCAGACCTGGCCACAGCCCGCGGGGCTGGGGACCGTGTTACTGCTGCCGATGCCGGGGCTTCACGAGGACAAACAGCTGCGGTGTCAGTGCTCCAGCAGGGCCTGGACAGTTTCCGGGCCGCGCAGGCACAGGCTGAGCCACCTCACGCTGTCCTCTCCCACGCCCAGCCGCCCTCTGTGCCCCTTCTTCTGGTCCTCAGGAGGCCCGGGAGACGGAAGGTCACAGGCCACATCGCACCTGAGGGGGAAGCAGGTCTGAGACTGCAAGTGACTTGTCCAAGGTCACGAGGTGATGGACTGAAGCCCCTCGTCACCACACGAGGCTGCCCCACCCGCCACTCACTCAGCTATGGAGTCATTCAGCAGGACACGCCTCGGCAGGGCCCGGGCCTGCGACCCCTAGAGCCCCCTCCGGGAAGCAGGGGCCTGATCCCACCCCTGGTCCTGCTAACTGGCCGGGGTAGGGTTGGGACTCTGTGCAGGAAGGAGATAGGGAGGTGACACCGGAAAAACATAGCCCTGGGGTACTTGTGACAGGGACCCTGGGCAGCAGCCACAAGGGTGAGCCAGGATAAGGGCCTCAGGGAGGGACGGTGGCTGCACCCCTACTCCAGGCCTGGCTACTGGGGACAGCAGGGCTGTCAGCCATCAGACAGGGGCAGAGGGGGCAAGGCAGGAAGACGGCCGTGTGGCAGGGCCCCTGGGGGCCTCCGGGGGCCTTATCTGGTGGGGGCTGGTGCTGAGGGGGCATGGAGGGAGACAGGACATCAGAGAGGACTTGGGAGGAGCGGCGGCAGCGGTGGTCCTGGGGCCAGGGTGCATCCGCGCTCTGGGGCTGTGATGTCCTTTTCTGCAGAAGTCCCACTGCCCATGGCACCTGCCACCAGCACAGCGCCCTGTGTGAAGGCTCCCCATTTCCCCCCAGGGCACCTTGAGGACACAGGGATTGCACCCAGGGCAAGCAGACTGCAGTGATGCAAGGCCAAGCCCTGGTGACATCGCTGCAGTCTGGGCACTGGCTAGGCCACTGCCCGCCCTCCTGCACGAGGCTGGCCCAACTCTGAGACATCTGTGACCCCCATGCGGGGAAGTCCCTTTGGGTCTCGCTCAAGGCTATGGTCCGTGAAGTCGTAAACTGAGGCAGAGGAGAGGGGAAGGCAGGGAACATCCTGGTACCCTGTGGCCTCTGCCCACCAAGCCACCCTGGGACAAGAGGACAACAGGAGTCCCAGACCAGGTACCCAGTTCCCCGCTTCTCTTGCAACTAGGACGTGGTCACATAGATAAGCATTGGCCCATGAGACCAAATGAGTCTGCTGGGGTGTTTTGCCTCACCCTCCACTTCCTGCCTTTGACTGCTCAATGCAGTATGTAGATGTGATGCCTTGAGCTGCAGCACCCGCTTTATAACCATGAGGCACCAAACACGAGGACAAAAGCAGATTCACTGAAGGGGCAGAAAGGAAAGCTGTGGAAAGCAGCCTCAGCCTCCAGACCACTTGGCTGCTGCCTGACTTCTGGCTCCCTGCAGGGTGGGGCCTGCCTGGCTCTGCCCTCACGCCCCTGACCTCTGACCCCTGACCCTTGACCCCTGAGCTCAGACCCCAGCTCCTACTCTGACTCTTGCAGGTTTTCCTGGCCTGGGCACTCCAGGGCTGCTGCATCATCCTGGACCCAAACAGCCTCCCGATCCCCACGCCAGCACCCCCCCCACATGTCTGGCAACAGCGCTGACCCCCAGCACTGCTCAGGCCTGGGCCTTTTCCCCAGCCAAGTTCCACCCTCCGGGCTCATGTTCCTCATGCCCAGGATCAGCAGGCCTGGCTACTCTTCAGAGGAGGAGGTGGCGGCCCAGCCAGGCCATGGCCAGCACATCCCATGTCCCCCTGCATGGCTCTGGCAGAAAGACAAGGCCAAAGGGTGCCAGGGTGGTGTGTGTGTGTGTGTGTGTGTGTGTGTGTGTGTGTGTGTGTGTAGGTCTGCATATACACATGCAGGTGTGTATAGAGGCCAATGGGTGCTGTTGGAGGTTCCACATAGACACTTAATGCTGTATATGCTTATGTGCACATGAGATTTGTGTGACATGAATATGAGGGTGTGAGTGTGTGTGTATGTGTGTGTGTGCCTGTGGCCCTGCAGGTTTCTCTGGATGCAGACAGTGCCCACAGGGCGAGATCTCCAGGCTGCTTGCTGTCCAGAGGCCCCAGCCCTCCTCCCTCTCTGCTCTGTCGAGAGACTCACTCGGGCCGGGGGACCTAGCCTCCTGAGGCTGCTTCAGTGCAAGGGGCCAGGGCCTGCCCTGCCCTGGGCCCTGCTAGCTACTCCTATGGTGCCTCTGCCCAGGCTCTGGGCATGAGAGCATAGTTATCCCCTCTGAGCCGATGTTGAGGGTACCCCCACATGCCCTTGGCCCCACGGGGTTGCAGGCACCTGTGACTCTGCCCAACACTTGCCCATGTGGCCCTAGGAGCACCTGGGTCAGTAGGTGGGGTGGGACAGGCCAGGGGACAGGAGAGGTGTGAGTTCAGCATCATCTTTGAGCAGATGCCCAGTGTCCTTGTCCCCCTGCCCCAGCCGGCTCCCCACCCGGCTCCCCAGCCTGCCTGACCTTGGCCTCCAGTGTGGTCAGCCGCTCGCTCATGTCCGTGAGCCGGGAGCAATTCATGCATTCTGAAAGAGAAGGGGACCGAGTGAGGCCTGAGGGCAGCCAGGCACGGGCACAGCCTCTGGGCCATCAGGTGGGGCAGTTTGCTCTGAAAACTCCCATCCATTCTCCACGCAGCCTGCTGGGTCTCAGCATCTCTGTTCTAAGCACCCAGAGTACACCGCGCTGTCTATTCAGCCAGGGCCAGCTCCGCGCCAGGCCCAAGGTGGAGTCAGTGTCTGTTCTGTCCACCCGTGAATCTCAGCATTGGCACAAAGTGGTGACTCCAAAAATATCTGTGAATGGATGAAGGAAGGGTAAATGAGATCCCTGACGCTGAAGATCACATCTGGGAAGGGACACAGCAGAGGACACAGGTTGCAAGCAGTGTGCCACACACTGCGGGAACATAGCGGAGGAGGGCCCAGGCAGGGAGGCCTTCCCAGAGGTGGCCTCATCCAAGGGAAGCTTGAGAACTGCACAGAACAAGTGTTGAGGTCCAAAGGGGCATGGAAAGAGGGCAGAGTCTGCAGCCCACATGCCCAGGGACTGCTGGGGCCACACAGGCAGCAGGGATGGGAAGGCAGGCTCGGCAGCTTGCAGAGGCCAATGGCAGCTGTTGGAGGTTCCAGGCAGGGGAAAGCTGAGGTCAGATCTGCGTTCTGAAGGGTTTACCCCGGCAGCTGTGTGTCCCAGAGTGGGAGCAGGCAGAGGAACGGGGTCTGGAACACCAACCAGAAACGCAGTCACAGTGACCCAGGCCTGTCCTCCCGGGTCTGACTGTTTATGTCTCCCCAGACCTAGGGCACTTGCATGAAGGCACAGAGGCTTCAAAGCTCCTGGAAAGAGCTTTTATTGCTCTGGATATCGAGGTTCTCGTCCGCTCCTCTCCTTCCCAGCTTGGCTCAGAGCCTGATCTCCCCGCCCTGGAACTTCATTCTGGCTAAACAGACAGGCAGACAAGGGAGGAATGTGGGCGCCTCAGGCTCCCTGTGGCCTGCGGGATTCTGGACTCAGGTTGATGAGCTCTTGCAGCCCTCCCCAGTCGCAGGCCCTTGGGGGTGTCCCCTCTTTGTCACTGAGTGCAAACCACCCTCTAACGTCCAGAGCACCTAGGAAGGACTGTGAGAATCGATGGCCAGGCCACGTCCTTCCCAGGGTGCCCGGCCACAGTGCAAGCAGGAGGGCACTGCTGTCTTCTGCTCCCTATGCTCCTGGTTACCGGGGGCACCCAAGGGCTGGCAGCGCCCCCAAGCTCCTGCCCCCATATCCACGGCTGCGCCAAGTTAGTGATTTATAGCACTTTTTAGAAACAGAACTCTCTTTCCCCCTCTAGAAAAGCCTGTTAGCAACCTCGATGCAGAAAACAGACTCAAGCTGGGCCGAAACACTCCACGCTCGCACCACCCCAAGAATGTACGCAGCGGCCTGATGCCAGGGCCTGGCTTGACTGGGGCACTCAGTACCTACGTTGCCCTCCAGTATCTCAGGAATGGGAGGTGAAGACCGCAAAAGGTAAAGTCCACAGAGCCCAGGGAAAGGCTGCACAGAGGCCCCAGCAGACAGGCGATGCAAATACACAGGAAGATGCAAACAGTGGTCCCAGTGGGGGATGGACCTCGGCTGGGCCCCAGCCCCAGCCCCAGAAAACTCAGAAGACTGGGGCAGCCAAGGATTCCTGGGCTGAGGAAGAGCCCACACCACTGTCTACCTACCCACCTCCAACCCAACCCATTCCCCCGTCCTTTATCCACTAGAACTGGTTAATCTTGATTGGCCTGAGACTAGCAAAGCACGCTGCTGGGTGTGTCTGGGCAGGTCACAGGGACGTGACTGTAGCCTCTTCCTCTCTGGCTCCTCCCTGTGGTATGAGCTGAGCAGCTTTTCCGTTGCCACAACCCTCAGTCTTGATGTTTCTGCCTTGGAACCAGCTGACCATGGACCAAAACCCCTGGAACCAGGAGCCAAAGTAAACATCTCCTCTTTTAAATGGTGGGTGTGGGGTCCAGCAACAGAAGGCTGACGAATGTACCGCCTGCCCTGTAGAATCAGTCACCCCTCCACCCGCCCACCCTGCTGGCCCATGCCAGCCCCCACCCCCCCGAGACTGCAGGGGTGTCAGGAGGCCGTCTGCGGCCCCATGTGAGTCCTGGCGAGGGGGTTGTCTGGCAGTGTGGACAGGAGCCTCCCCTCGGGGCTGTTGCTGGGAGCAGAGGTCCTCGAACCTCCTCTCCCTGTCCCAGAGCTCTGACTGCCTGGGAAGATGACACGGTAACTTTGCAGCTTGAGCCTTAGCTCCCTGGCTCCCGAAGGCCAACAGGGAAGGTCCGGATACGGCCACAGCAGGCACGGGGGCCATGTAAGTTAGAAGCCTGGCCCCGCCCAGGGCAGTGGGCAAAGCACACATTCTCGAAGCCTTTGGGGGCTGTTTCCAGGGTCTGTGGCAACAAACAGGACGAGGGGCTTCCCGGAGGGAGGGACCTCAGGCTCTCGTGGGACCTGTTTCCGGAGGTGTCCTGGGCCTGTGCCCAGCCTGCTCTGGCACTGGGCACTCTGCTTGGCAGGTGAGGAGCAGCTTGGCCGCTGGAGGGTATGGGGGCTGAGGGGAGGCCCAGCTCCCCAGCCCGCTTGGACTCCCAGGCCCCCGGCCCAGCAGGCACTCTGCATCCAGCTGGGTTTACGGCTTCCCTGGCATCTGTCACTGACAGGCAATTAAGCTTGTTTGTTTAATTTTCTCTAATTATTCATCAGAGCAGTGGAAACATGGAAACAGCACTGGCGGAGCCAATCCTGCCCTCTGTTCTGTGACCAGATAGAGGAAGCTCAAGGACCTCTGCTCCTAGAGACGGCTCTGGGCCTCCGTTTCCCTTGCTAAGGTGTGGTGTTATGGTTTAGAACTAGGGTGCCCCCAAAGCCTCATGTGCATGGAAAGCGACTGAACCATGGGGCTCCGCACTCCTCAGCGGGTTTGTCACTGAGGAGCTCAAGGCGAATGCAGTCAGAGTGGGCCCCTGCTGGAGGTGGTCGCTGAGGTGGGACCCGGGCGGCTGCGTTCTCACCCCGGCTCCTCCTTCCAGGCCGCCATGATGTGAGTAGCATTTCTCCCTCAGTTTTCCCCTCCATAAAAGGACGCTACACTGGGTCAGCTCCAAGGCCTGCATCCCAGCTTCTGTGTTCCTGCATCCTCAGCCTTTCCCTTCCTCGCCGACCTGCTCACGGCAGGACGGGAGTTGCTAGGTCAGGCCATTGCCTTCTGCTCTGGTCGGTGTGCTGCCCAGGGCAGCTCAGCTCCCAGGACTCGGCTCACCTCCTGTAAGAGGTGGCTTCCGAGGCCAGGTAGAGAGGGACCTCGTGGGTAGGGCAGGAGCTGCAGGAGATAGGGCTTCTGCAGGGTGACCCACTGTACGGCCTTGGCTGTGGACCCCAAAGAGGAGCCAGGGCACACAGCGGTCCTGTTCCCAGCAGCCAGCTTCCTCTGTGAGCTGGGCCCAGCTGGGAGAGACCCTTAAAATCCACAGAGACCCCTGACCGGACCAATACTCTAGTCCTGCTGGGAGCAGGAAGCCTAAGGTCCCCAGGGTCAGATGTGGGAGGCAGGCAGGCGCTTGGGGGGGGGCGTGAGTACTCAGTTACCCGTGTGGCAGAGGACAGAGGCAGAAAAGAGCCAGGCTGAGCCCCGCAGCTCGAATACATCAGACCCCATTTAGCCCACCCCCAGGTCAGCTCTGCTCCAGACAAGATGCCAGCCTTGGGCCACAGGATTGCTTGGTGACTCCTGCCGCCTGGATGAAGCTTCTGAAGGTCACTAAGACACGTCCTGCATGGGTCATATTTTGATCATCTCACCTCTGCCTTCAGCAGAGTTCCCGCTTACTGCCTGGCCTGCCGGGCATCTCACCCTCACACTTTAGCTGGCCAGCGCGGCCAGCAGGGAAACCATGGACACTCCAGGCAGCGCCACGCCCTCCCGAGGACCACGCCCCTTCCGCCCAGCTCCTTTCCCGCCCTCCAGGCCACGCCACCTTCTGCTTTTCCAGATTGAGGGCCTAGGCGTGTGCAGTTCTTTTCTCTGAGCGGCCCTGTTCCCTGCCTCCCGCTTTGTCCCACAGTCCATCCTTGAAAAAGCAGCTCCAGGCACGCGCCTAGCCCACGTGGCTGAGAGCAGCGGGACCTCTGTCATGAGAGTCGGGTCAGCGGCTCAGTAGGCAGCCGCAGGGATGTGAGCAGGAAGGCGGGAGGGTAGGGAGAGAAGTCACCTTCTGCCTTCACTGTGAATGAAGTGACGCACCGATGACGCAGCACTCGCCCAGATGGGTCCCACAAAGCTGTAGCGAGGGCTCTGCTACACCTCACAAGCTGGAAGAGCCCTCTCTGAGCTGTGGGCCTGTCATCCCAGCACCCTGGGAAGCTGAGGCAGGTGGATCACAAGTTCAAACCCAACCTGGGCAATTTAGAGACTTGAGATTCTGTTGCAAAATAAAAATTTTTAAAAAGGACCAGGGATGTTGCCCAGGTTCAATTTCCAGCACTGAGAAACAAAAAAAAACAAAGACACCTCTCCAGGGAACCTATGTAACCCCAGAGATGAGACCATGAGAGTCGTGACATGGGCTCCAGAGTGCCTGCAGGGAGCCCCGAGAACGTGAACCTGCCGCTCCTGAGGACCCCACAGCTCCCAGTGACAGCAGCATGCACCAAAAGCCTCGAACCTGGAAGATGGAGACCAAACCAGGAACATGCAGTCAAAATAGACAGTAAGACAGAACAAGACTAAAAGACAAATAAACCATAAACCCCCAAAACCAAAACCAAGACTCTGTCTGGTATCCTTACAGAGACTGAGAAGCTCCTGCATTCCTTTAAGCAGGAGCTATTTAAAAAGAACCTCCAAAAATCAGAAATGTAAGCTGAGTGTGGTAGTATACACCTGTAATTCCAGCATTCTGGGGGGCTAAGGCAGGAGAATCACAAACTGGAGCCCTGCCTCTCAACTTAGTGAGTTAGACTTAGAACAGTGAGACTGTTTCAAAATAAAAAAGGGTTGAGGATGTGACTCAGTGTGAGGGCTTAGGTTCAATCCCCAGGACCACAAAAACAAACAAACAAAACCTAAGCTGGACATGGTTGTGCACACCTGTAATTCTAGCACACAGGAGGCTGAGGCAGGAGGATCATGAGTTTGGGGTCCGTTTGGGTTATATATCGAGTTCAAGGCCAGCCTGGAACATAGCAAGACACTGTCAAAAAAAAAAAAAGAGCAAAAAACAAACAAACCAAAAACACACTTTGAAAAATTCAGAAATGGATGATATAAAAGTCAGTAAAAAGATTAGGACTTAAAGAAAATTTCAACAAAATTGGGAGGGCATGTGAAAAGTGGAGAGAATAAATAAGGAAAGAACAAAGTAGGAAGTTAACATCTAACTAGAGGGTCCAGAGGAAGAAACCAGAAAAAACGAAGGGGAGAAAAGTACCAAAGAAATTATTCCAACAGATCACCTAAAATGGAAAATGATACAAATCTGCAAACTGAAAGAACACATAGGGCCGGGGATATAGCTCAGGGGCACAAGCACCTGCCTGGCAAGTACAAGGTCCTGAGCTCGATTCCTGGTACCCACCCCCCAAAAAAAGGAAGCACATCATCACAAAATCTCATATTCCCAGAGAGAAGGTGAAAACTCTAAAAATTCCAAGGATAAAACCAGGCTCAGGGAAAATGTTAAGAATCAATATGGCAGTGGATACTGGACTTCTGAGTCCTGGGAACTAGCACATAACAAAGCTCTTTGGGGAGATGAAGGTTTTCTAAGATTCTATACCTAGTCCAACTATTCCTCAAGATTTAAAGGTGGGACAAAGGCGTCTGTGGATAAGCACAGGCTCAAAACATTTATACTCCACATGCGCTTCCTCAAAAGATGTCAGAGGATGTACTCCACCAAAACAAGGTGTAAACTAAAAAGACACATCTATGCAAAAATGAGAAGTTCGGTAAGGAGAGAGACCAAGGAGCATCCCAAGGAGGATAGTAATGGCAAGTCGCAGTGACATAGAAAAGAGGACTCGGAAAAATAAGAAATAATGGTAGTTGGGCCTAGAGCACAAATAGACAATGAGACAGAAAATTCCAAAAAGGACACAGCCCCCGATGCTGTGAACACAATTGCTATGATTTGTGTCTGGGTGTTCGGCCAAAGCCTCATGAGGTCATGGGGTGGCTTCTAGAGTTTATGACTGATCCATGGTCCAGTGCTGGGATTATGGATCTGAGTGCTACGCTTGCCCTGAGGCAGGTAACTTCCCCGCAGTATAAGGGAGGGAAAGAGGCTGCTCTCTGCCGCTCCTTCCTTTTTTGCTCTTGCTGCTTTTACTGTTTTCTGCGGCCATGAACTCTTTCCCCTGCCATGGCTTTGCCTTGGAGCCAGCCTAGTATCAACTGAAACCCCCACAAACTGTGAGTTAAATAAACCTTTCCTTCCTTAATTTTGGGCACCAGGTATTTTGTCCCAGCAATGAGAGAAAAGTAACAGAGACAACAATGAAAGCAAAATTAAACTTCTTTTGGAAAACATGGGGTGAACCAGCAATATGCAATATGCTAAGCAGTAGACATTTACGACATTGCATAGAAAATAAACTTAAAATGGATTATCAACTTCCAGGAAAATGGAAAGGCTAAAGTAAAAAAAAGCAACTGTCATAATAAATGTGAATATCATTTATTTTCTTTTTTATAATACTTTATTCACTGCTTATAGATCTAGTCCTCATTGTGATAGTTATTTGGGAGGATGGAAAGAGAATAGGCAGAATGTTCCACAGGAGGATGTCAACAAAAATTCTCTAATATCAGCTGAGTGTGGTGGCATATGCCTGTAATCCTAGCATTTGGCAGGCTGAAGCAGGAAGATTGCAAATTTGAGGCCAGCCAGGGGTATATGGCTAGACTCCGTTTCAAAAAAAAAAAAAAAAAAAGAAAAAGAAAGAAAGGAACAAAACCAAACAAAGACTTCTACACCTCTAATATCTAAAGAAAAAATCCAAGAGAAATAGCAGTATATAAATATAATTCAGCACTGTAGAAGTAAAGTCTTTCAGTAAAGCTCATCCATAAAGAATGAAAACTGGTCACTAACAAGGGTGTAGGGACTTCTCTTTTTTACTGTAAGTCTTGAAAGACTCTCTGAACTTTTAATTTATATGATATAGTTTTTTAAAAACCATTTTTTGTGGGTTTTCTTTCATGCTGAGGGTTGAGCCTGGGGCCTGGTGCACATCTATGCTTGCTCTGCCACTGAGCCACACCCCAGCCTAGGATATAATTAAATGTTTTAACTGAGAAAAGGCATGTAACACGCTCATGAAGCTATGTGAAAAACATACAAAATTGTATCTGTGCTCTGTTTATAATTTTACAGAAGATTTATAACTGGGCATGGATGAGAACCAAGAAGAATAAAAATAGCCACAGTGGTAGGGTTATGGGTGAGCTTTGTCCTCCTTTTCACAAATTTCTGGGTGATGTTATACTGCTTTGACTCAGTTTCCTGGTCTAAAAATAGGACCAACCATCCCTACCTCATTAGGGTTGCAGTGTGTGGTGAGGACCTTCCTTGGGCAGAGAGGTGCCGGCCTTGACCTTGGTCCTTCACCTCAGTCCCTGAGGTGCAAAGCCAGCTTCTCAAAGTGGGTCCCGGGGGTGACCAGTACCCAGGTCTCCGCCTTTCCCCAACTCTGAGCTCCTGACCTGGTGACCCTCACCTCAGGGCTCCTGATGCTCTGAGGGTGGTGCCTGCTCATGGGCTCATGAGGCGCCTGTGGCTTCTACTTTCCATGTGCATGAACCAAGCTCTCGCCTCATATATTAGTAAGTAATCAATAGCCAAGAAATAAATGAAACAGCCACTCCTCCAAAGCAGTATAACATCACCCATCCTCCAGGGTCCTTTGCTCATAGCTCTTAGTCTGAACAGGGTAGGAGCAGACTTTGGAAATCACTTACATAGGGAAACTGAGGTCCATAGAGAGAAAGGGGCTTGGTCAAGAACACAGCCTCACGGCAGGTGATCCCTCCTTGCTGCTAGGCTCCTCCCTCACCAAGGCCCAGGCATCCACCACAGCCACAGTTTGCTGGGAATATCAATCATGACTTGTTATTTTCGTGTTCCTGGTGCTTTGACATCATTGCCTCACCAGGGCTGGTCAGTTCCGAAACACAGAATGTTCATATGCAAACTGAGCCCAGCCCAAACAGCCTCCTTTATAAGGACATTATTTCCCCACTCTAATCTCTCCAGGGCCAGGAACCAGACAACCAAGGACAGAAACTACATCCCAGAGTCTGCTGCCATTATTCAAATGAACCAATCCAAAACCTGCTTACCTTGCTTCACCCAGGATTTACTATGAAACCACAATGAAGCCTCTTGCCTGTGTGCTCCCCTCCCTGCCTCTGATGCCTAATCAACTTTGATTCTTCCCCATGGGGTCCTGTGTGCAAGGCATGGCTCTTATTTCCAGGGACCTGTGATTATGAACTTCTTCATCAAGAGAGTCATTTTCATGTCTGCAAGTCTTGCCATATTGGATAAAAATAAACCCCAGTCAATTAAGTCCAATTCTTTCTTCCCACAAGGCTATGGTGATCTGGGCTAGATCCCCTGGTGAGGGCAGAAATTCTCAAACTGATGTGATAACAGACTCCAGACCATGGCTCAGCACAGCCAAAGTCCATCTGTGATTTCTGCACCCCATCACGGCCCTGGGGGATCTGCTAAGCTGACTGGCTCTCTATACCCACTTCCAGCTGGAATTCAAGGTGAATAGATCTTGCACCATGGCGGGACCACATCCCAAAACATCTTTTCTTTGACAAAACTTAAAGAGGAATTATTAGAATTATTAAATTAGTTTAGCAAGGTCACTAGAACACAAACACAATTTATAAAAATCAACCATATTCCTACATACCACAAATGCATAGAAAATAAAAAATTGTAAATGATAACATTTATAAACATATTGTGAAGTATGAAACTACCTAGGACTAAATCCACTGAAAACCACAAAACAGCACCGAGAGAAACTTAAAACTTAAATAATGGGGAGATATACTATGTTTATGGATTGGAGGACTCCCTTATCAGTAGATTCAATGTGGTCCCATTGAAAGTCCTAATAAGCTTTTTCTTTTTCTTTATTCTCTTTTTGGGTGGAAAAACGGCAAGTTGATTCTAAAATATAAATAAAAATGCAGGAGCCCAAGAATAGCTAAGGCGATCTTGAAGAACAGAAACGGAAAATTTATACTAATAGAATTGAAAACTATTATAAACTAATCAGGACACATTATTGTTGGTACAAAAGTAAAAAAATTGATACAGTCACCTGATTTATGGAAAAGTCTCAAATTCAGCACAACAGAGAAAGGCTAGTCTTTTCCATAACCAAGGCTGGGTCAGTTGTATATCCAAATGGAAAAAATAAATAAAAATCTGATCCCTAAGCCGCACCATACACAACAGTCCATTCCAGATGACTTGTTGATGTAAACAGAAGAGGCAAAACAAACTACAGCATTTAGAAGAAAATGGGAGACTGGCTCATGACCTCTGAAATAGATCAAGAGTTCTTCAGCAAGGCCTGAAAAGCACTAACACTAAAGAAAATTTTGATAAAGTGAACCGCATTACCATGGAAACACTTTTGATTCACAGACGCCATTAAGAGCCCTAAGAAGCACGTTGCTAAGTGGAACGCGTATTCCTACAGAAGATATCCACATGGCCATGATCACACAGCAAGACCTTAGCTTATGGCCACATCCAAGAAATGCAGAGGAAACCACAGGGTTGCACTCCTACACACCTACCAGAACAGCTAATGTTAAAAAGACAATCGAAGGATCTTTTTACCAAGTCCTGGAGAGGATGTGGAGCATCTGGAACCCTCATGCCCTGCTGGTGGGAGAATCAATGGTATAACCACTTTTAAAAACCACCTGACAGTTTGCCCTCCCTCCCTCCCTTCTTTCCTTCCTTCCTTCCATTTATTTACTATTGGTACTGGGGATTGAACCCCAGGCCTTCATATTGAGCTATATCCCCAGTCTTTATTTTTTATTTTGAAATAGGACTAATTTGATAAGTCGCCTGGGCTGGGCCTGAACTTGTGATCCTCCTGCCTCCACCTCCCAGAGCGCTGGCATTATAGATGTCCATTTGGCAATTTCTATAAACCCACACTATGACCTAGTAATTCCAGTCCCATGTATCCTATAAAAATGAATACATCTATTCGCCAAAAGGCATGCTTTAAATATTCATAACCCCATGGCTCAGAATAACCAAAAATAAAATAACCCCAATCCCCATCAGTGGCCAACTAGATGCATAAATTAACATTTACAAACTGTGGTATCACACAGCAACACTAGGAAACATATTGCAATTAACAGTGGACCAAACTTATCAACCTTGTGCTGGGTGACAGATAATGGACCCAGAAAACTGTACCAGTGGTCCCATCCTTTTGGGCACCAGGGATTGGATTTGGGGAAGACAATCTTTCCAACAATGAGGTGGGTGGTTTGAAGATGATGCAAAGGTGCACACACCCTAGGTCCTGCACCCGTGCAGCTCACAGCGGGCCCTCACTCAGGTGAGAATCAAAGGCCCTGCGGCTGATCGGACAAAGGCAGAGCTCAGGAGTGCCAGGTGTCTGGACCAGGTTGTTGTGCGTGCGCAGACCTGGAGAAGAAGTCATCAGGTCCCGCTCAGAGGTGGGGAATGGGGTTCCCTGTCTTGGTTGGAGAAGGCTGTATGCAGGGGCTCCCTCCTGTTTTCCCTCCTGCTCTATCTTGGAGACCCAGGTCTGAGGGGTCAGGGACCAGAAACTGGGAGGACCAGCACCCCTGCACCCCTGCAGCTCCAAGGGGTGCCCCCTCCCATGCCCCAGAAGCCCTGCTCTGGCAACCTCTGCACCCACACAGCTATTTTCCATTTCTACTGCAGCCAGACAGAGCAAGGGGCTCGCGCTGGACCACAGGGGCTTCAAGCCGAGATAAGGAAGGCGTTTGGTGCTGGAGGCCCTGCATCCCAGCTTGTGTCCCCGCAGAGGGAGGAAGCGAGGTGCATGTGGAGGGAGACAGTCAATACAGTGAAAATACATCTCCTATGCTAGTGCACCACATTTCCCTCGCATTCCTCCTCCCTACAGAAACCCCCATATTGTCTCTACTTACAGATGAGGAAACTAGGCACGAGGATGTCGGGAAACTTGCCCAGTAGCACACAGCTAGGAAGCGCCTGAGCCATGCATACTGTGCCAGGCCACACCAGGAAGTGGGCGGCTCAAGGGCTTGAGGTGCTGGGGGCCTCCTGCAGGCCCAGCCTCAGAACTCCTTGTCCCTCTTTGAAATCTTTGTACCCTCTGAAGGCAGACAGCTCTGGGTGTGGCTGCCCTGGCTTTGCACATCCTGTCCCCAGAGAGCATCACAGCCCTCGTCTTGACTGTGTTCAACCCCGAAGTCTGTGGGAGAAAATGTGATCAGCACATACCTGAGAAATGAGGCTTATCTGCATGGCTAGCTGTGTCCCTCTGGTGTGTGTGTGTGTGTGTGTGTGTGTTTTTGTGTGTGTGTGTGAGACTAGGCACTGAACCCCAGGTCTTCACAGTAAGCTGCATCCCCAGCTGCTTCTTACTTTTTCTAATTTTGAAATAGAGTGTTGCTAAGTTGCCCAGCATGGACTCACACTGTGGTCCCAGTGTACAGCTGTGCAGCTCTGGGCAGAGCTATGATATTGCCCCCAGGGACTGCGTCTGGGGAAGGTCCAGCCCCCACCACCTTCTCCACAGCCTCTGCATGCAAAAGGCCCAAAAGAGCTCAAGGAGGTGTTGCCAGGCCCTGCTGGTGGCTCCCCACTACTCTTGTTGGCTGATGAGGCCAGGGGACAGTACCCTGCTCTGGGAGTGTACCCCTTCTGAAGTATATGTCAGCAAACCCACTCTGTCCCTACCAGCATTGGCTGGGACCAGAATTTGGGTCAAGCACTGGAGCCTGGAACTATGCTGTGCATCCTCAGGCAGAATATAATCTTCTCTGGGCCTCAGCCCCTCATCTGCCTAATACAGGGAGCAACTTATTCTCTGAGTCAGTGGCTGTAACTGGAGCCAGAAACCTGGAATCAGGCCAGGCAACAAGCTTGCCTTCCCCTGTCTGGTGGGAAAAAGAGTTGGGCTTTTGCTTCCTGCAAGCAGACAGATCCAGTCATGGTGGCACATTCAAGTAGGCTTCCTTGGAAAGACATGATCCCCAGTCAGGCAGCCTAGGAGGAGGAGGTGGAGGCCCAGTCCCCTCTCAGCTCAGCTTCCCCCTGGCCAGTGGGCCCTCAGGTTTTGTCTTCACAATAAAACAGGGCAATAGTTCTAATCTTCCTCACCCCCCAAACTCCGCCTGCAGCACTGGGGGTGGAACCCAGGAGCTCTGAGCTGAGCTACAGCCCCAGTCCTTTTAAATCATTTATTTACAGGGCCCCACTAAAGTGCTAAGATGCCCAGGTTGTTCGAATTTGAAATCTTCCTACCTCGGCCCCCCAGAGCGCTGGCACTACAGGTGTGCACCATGGATATTCTGACTCTTCCTTCATAGGCAATGAAAATGGACTATAGAGAGGTCACCTCACTGCTAGGCCCCACAGGTGTCAGGGACAGACACCAAAGCCTTCCCTTGGAAACTTCCCACTGCCAGTGGCTTTGGCACCTGGCAAATCTCAGAAACACCTGTGCTGAAGCACATTCATGGAACAGAGGTCCTGGGACTTTGGCGCCTGGATTCTGGTGCTCAGTGGGGCTTCTGTGGTCCTGTCATGGCTGTGTCACCTGCCAGACAGATACCTGGAGGTGAGTACAGCTTGACCCTGCATGAGTGAGTTATAACAGGCTGCAGCGGGTCCGTCTGATTAAATTCACATCCTGATCGCCAGCACTGTTCCAACAGCAGAGGGTGGGGGCAGGAGAATCCTAGATGATAAAGTATTTCGTGGCCCCTGCTTAGGGACAGATTGGGGTCCCCATGGCTAGAGATGCTTGGATGAAGACTGATGTGCTAGTTTGCTCCATGGAGGAATCTCAAGTCTGCCAGGAACATCCACCGGCGTTCAAAGGACCTTTCACCACTGCCAAAGCCAGCGACCAAGCCTCTGCAGCCAGCTGGGGTCACCGCTATGCATGCAGCGTGACTCCGTGGCTTCACCTGGTTGAGATTCTGAGCCTGTGTTGCTAATGGAAGCTATGGTTTGATGTACTCTGCTCCTTTTCCCCTGGTCTAGAAAGAAATGATAAATATCTCCAGAGTCTCACACAGCTGGCAGTCAGCTCCACCAGGGTCTGAAAGATGACACCAGGCACAGTCCAAGAAGACAGCTCTGAGATTCCTAACCCGCAAGGATATGTGGCAGCCCCACCGCCCCTGCTCTGTGTCACTGGGAAGGAATCCTTCTCAGGGCTCCACAGCCAAGGTCAAGGCCCAGGGCCCTGAGGCAAAGCCAGCAGCCCAGCAGCCTCTGGAGCATGGGGAGCTGCCTGCAGGGGGACCCGCGAGAGCGGGGCTGCAGGGCACCTCATCCCAGCCAAGGACGGGAAGGAGGAAATGATGACCTCCTGAGGGGACAGGTGAAGTACCCAAAATACAGCAAGAAGAGCCAAGTCCTTCACTTCTAGGTTTTCAGAGGGAAATGGTAAGAGAGTTCTTAAAACTAAAGACAGAGGCCGGACGTGGTGACACACACCTGTGATCCCAACACTCAGGAGTCTGAGGCAGGAGAATTGCCGTGCATTCCAGGCCAGTCTGGGCTACATAGTGAGACCCTGTCCCCGCCAAAAAAACCTGAAGCCAAGTCACTGGCTTAACCGCCCCGGTGGTGGGACGAGAGGCAAGGAAGAGGGTCTGGGGCCCAGCTCTGCATGTTTTCTTCCAGGCCACCCACCTGCCTGGCCCTGCTCCCAAGGACTACTGTCTATGAGTCAGCTGGACTTTCAGGGTCAAACCTGGACCACACCTTCCCCAGAGGAGGAGGTTGCCGTGGCAACTGGCGGACCACTGCATGGATGCGCCCAGCACCAGGCACAGACCTTTACTGAGGATGGAGTTTTCTTTTCTTCTTCTTCCAATTGCCTGTATTTTCCAGCAGACGCGATCTGGTTCTTTCCGAGAGACAGTTTCCCCTTACTGAAAAGTTTAAAGCATGCTTGATTAACAAAGACAGTTGTGCAGGAGTTCATAGCGGTTGCTTAATAGTTTAGTCATCGCTCTGGGTCCTGCCCCCCAGGCCAACTGTGTCATCCTGGGGAAGCAATTAATTCTCTCAATCTCCATTGCTTTGCTCATAAAACAAGGATAATCTGCACCTTCCTGGGGCCCCTGGGCTGGTTACAGAAGGCAGGATTACATGGCGTGTCTGAGAAAGTCTAGTTATTTGTACTCTAATATTAAAAAGCAAATCTCCCACATGATTATATAGACAGGAAGGATCTTAGCAGGAAAGCCCTTTCACTTTACAGATTAAAACACAGAGCTGGGGATGGTGTAGGTGCAGACACACATTGGAGTGGTGGCCAACATGGGCCTAAAACCCAGGATGGGCTCTCATTACTTCTCCCAGTCATTTACACCTTAGTAAGAATGAGACCTCACAGTGCTACTGAGAGCACATGGTTTACGTTTTTATCCTTTTGTTTGTTACACTCGGCTACATCCCAGTCCTTTTTGCTTTTTGAGACAGGGTCTCACTGAGTCACTAAGTTGCCCAGTCTGGACTTAAACTTGTGATCCTCCTGCCTCAGCTTCCCCAGTTCAGGGTGTGTGCCACCACACATGGATCATTCCTCCCTGTGAGTTTGGGTTCCAGGCGTGTCCTCCCTGGTTTGGGACCTTGTCTTTTGGCCCCTGGATGCTGGTTTCGGTCAACAGGAGACTTCCGGGCACCCAGCCGGACTCACTAAGTAGCAGATGGAAAGATGATTCTGGCCAGAAGCAAAGCCTTTGCGGGGGATATGGGGTTAGCCAAAGGCTGAGCCTGGTGTCTGATGCCTGCTCGGCTTGCAGCTGTGGCGGAGGCAGGGGTACATGCCTCTCGGAAGGGTTATCAGGGCAGGGTCCATTTCTCCTATTCTCCAGCTCTATTCTGCAAGCTGGGCCCAGGCACAGTGGCCAGAAGCTGCACACCTGGCTGCTTGGGGGGGACCTGACGCCAAGAAGCATAGCCGGCCTGGGAAGGTCCCAGACCTCTCTATCTGCTGCTCTCCCAGCCAGCTGGAACCACTTCCTGAAGGACAACAGCCCCCTCCCTCCACCCCCTGTCCTATACCCCAGGGCCTGGAGAGGCTGTTGTCCAAATTCACAACTCTGCCCATCTGGTGGTGTGAAATTGTATCTCATTGACGTTTGAATTTGCATTTTTCTGCCCTAAAAGTTGGACCTCTTTGCATAGGTCTGTGAGCCATTTCCACGTCCCTCCTCTGTGAAATGCCCATTCCTGACCCTGACCCATTTTCTGTGGGCTTGGCCTGTCTTTTTTCACAGTGATTCATAAGAGTTCTTTCAGTGTCTCAGATGTCAACCCTTCACCAATTCCCTGTTTTGCAGATACTGCCTCCCAGCGGCTGGCTTGGGGTTTTTGCTTTGGCGACACCATCTCTTGTCCTGTGGAAGTTTCCAGTCTGGGTATCTTGTGTTCCTTTGACTGCTGGGGTGACACAGGTTACAGTGCTGAATCCAAGCTGTGCCAGCCACCTCCGAGTCCCAGTTAGGACTTTAAAAGGAAGCATCTGACGCCACGTGCTGGGGAGTTGTTCGCTGCGGCCTGCAGAGGCTGGCATCAAGTTTCTTTCCCTTCCTGTTTTGCCAGGAGCTTTCCTCATGAGCGGGTGTTCAATTTTATCAAAAGCCTTTCTCTTCCAATCTGTTTATGAGCTGACTTCCACAGAGAGATTGTCTATACAATGCTGCTTGATGCTTGGTCATGGCCTATGATATTTTTGTCTGTTTTTTTTTTTTTTTTTTAGTACCGGAGACCGAACCCAGGGCCTTCACACTGAGCTCATCCTTAGCCCTTTTCTAAACTTTGAGACAGAATCTCACTAAGTTGCTAAATTGCCCAGGAAGGACTCAAACTTGTGGTCCTCCTGCTTCAGCCTCCCAGGTACTGGGATTACAGGCATGTGCCACCACACCCATCTTCTTTCGTTTTTTATTTCTAGTAAATCATGTATCGCTCTAATCCAGGACCAATATTTTGTGGTCCCAGAAGTTCAGTAGATCTGAGTCCTAAATGTGTGGGAGGCAGAAACCGTGGCTCTGATTCTTCAGACTTACTGCCCCCCACCCACCCAGGGACAGGCAGGGTGATGAGCTTGCTTGTTGCCTGTCAGACAGGGGTGGCTGTTCCCTAAGAGGCCACTTTCACCAAGCTCTGCTCCCCAGTGACAGAGGAGCCCAGGACCTGTCCTTTTCCGACTCAAGTCTGTGAGGTCTAATAAAAAATACAGTGAATGCTTAATTCCCATCCCTTTCCCTCCTTCTCCCTCCTACCAGCTCTTGATTCCTTTCCTTTGAAAAAGATCTGTCTCCCTAATTTCTATTACCTACCTTTTATTTTGCTCTTCATTTATACTTTGGGGTTTCTCACATAAAAAAAAGCATGTAATATTTAAGCTTCCGTGTCTGATTTATTTCACTTAACATTAGAGTCTTTAGGGGCATCCATTTTCCCAGTTTATTTTTTTTTAAGGTGGAGTAGCCTTCTCTGGTGTGTAAACCACATTTTCTTTATGTACATGTACCAACTTCTCACAAAGAATGTAAACAGTATGTGCTACACATATGTACTGATAAACTAAAAAATTATAGTGGATGCTTCCATTGAAAATTATTACAGGTAAAAGGCAGATTGCTATGAAGCCCTCTCAAAATCACCCCCTTGGATTCAAATATACTATTCATCCCTGCCACCTTCTACAGCAGTTCTGCACATCCTCTTTCGTGAGTGTCTTTAGTCGCATGGTTGTGGTTGCTTTGGTGTCCTGAACTGGTTCAAAACATTCCCCTTTCATGGTCTTTTTGACTTTGGGGAGGAGTCGGAAGTCACAGGGCACCAGTATCTGTGAACGAGGTGGATGTGGACCCTGTCATGTTTTGTGAGCTGCCTTTTCCACTGGATGCAGCTCAGTGGCAGCATTCGCGTATTTTTTTCTTAATCACGTATCGTAAAGACACTCAGGAAATAACATTTCCAGAACTGCTTCAGAAAGTGACAAGAATAATAAGTGTGTTCAAAGAGAGGGGGGCATTTTGAGGAGAATTCCTGGCATCATATCTTACTGTAATAAATTTTTTATCCAAGCAAACATTGTATTTTACTATCAACTCGTGTAAACCTTGGTCCTGGGATACTGGGACCGATCACCCCACATCCCCACTCCATCTCCGCTCCACAGTGACCACAGCAATAGTGAGATCATCTGCCCGTTGGGTTCTAGCCCTGGAGGACATTCCTGCCTTGTAAATTTGGCTATGTGTGCAGGTTAAACAATTTTTGTGCTATTGCATCTTTTATTTTTAAGTATTTATAGCGCAAGAACTTCTAGGTTATGAGTCCAGAATCTCAGCAAACCTGAACCCTGGTTTTTGTCATCTAAGAGCCATTTCCTACAAGGCTGCCAGTTCGCTGAATGCCACTGCCACACCTTGGGTGTGTCCCTAGAATTCATGAAAGTCCTATGTTAACAGCATTTGCAGGCAGGCCCGCTGGGAGGTGACAGGGACAGCTGAAGTGTATGTGTGTGGGGGGGCTGCAATGACACTAGTGGCTTCACAGGAAGAGCCACCACACTCTCTTGGTCTTGCCATATTATGATGCAGGAAGAAGGCTGCCAGGACCCAGCACCTTGACACTGAACTGCTCAGCCCCCAAAACTGTGAGCAAAATAAACTTCGGGGCTCCTCTGTAATTCCAGCACTCTGGGAGGCCAAGATAAGAGGATCCCAAGTCTGAGCACAGTCTGGGTAACTTAATAAGAGCATGTCTCAAGATTAAAAAAATTTTAAAGAGCTAAGGAGGCAGGAGGATCATTGTGAGTTCCAGGCCAACCTGGGCTACAAAGTGAGCACGAGGCCAGTCTGAACTGCATAGCGAGATCCTGTCTCAAAAAAACAAAAAACAAAACAAAACAAAAACTTTAAATCTCTGGTCTCAGGGAAATGAACAAAGTTGTCTGAAAGACATGCTGGCTAAACATGGATATATACATTGGATATGTATTACAGAGGAGTCACTCAGTGTGGACTGAACAGCACAGTGCTCTGTGTAGCAAAGGAAACTGAACTACAGCTGCGCCTAACTATAGGGGTAAGTCTGTTAGAATAATGTTGAACAAAATAAACCAGACATAAAATAGTACACACTGAGCTCATCTGAATGTCCATGATATTCAGGAACAAGCAAAACTATTCTATAGTGACAGAAGTCAGAATACTGATTTTTTTTTTTTTCGGTCTTTTTGAGACAGGGTCTCACTATGCAGTTCAGATTGGCCTTGAGCTCATTTTGTAGCCCAGGCTGGTCTCAAACTTGCAGTAATCCTCCTGCCTCAGCCTCCTGAGTGCTGGGATTATAGGGGTGTGCCATCACGCCCATCAAAGGGAGCCTTCTGAGCTGCTACAATCACACTAAGTCAGACATTGGTTACATGGATGTATACTGTAATGACTAATTGTGTCAACTTGAGAAGCTTAGAAGCTCAACTAAAGTTGGTTCAATAGTTCTTTTTATTTTATTTTATTTGGTTTTTTGAGATAAGGTCTCATTATGCAGTTCAGGCTGGTCTTGAAGTCATGCCGATCCTGATCCTCCTGTCTCAGTCTCCCAAGTGCTGGGATTATAGGTGGATGCTACCACACGTGGCTCAGCTCAGCAATTCTACACTCTAGGGTGTAGAGGACCTACCCTAGGGTGGCTTGTCTCCTGGATGGTATAAAAGGGAAATGGAGAAGGACAGACTGGCTTCTGTTCTTTGGAGGAGCTCCAGTCTTCGCCTTCAGCTTGGACGTTGTCTCCTGGCTTGCAGCGCAGACTACTGGGCTTTTCCCTCAGATCCTTCAGTCTTCTGTTGAAGACCCGTCGCTCTCCTGATCCAGACTCGCAGGGAACTCCAGACCTTGGACTGAAACCTTCAGCCTCCAGGGTACACATACCCTCTGCACGCTTCCGCATCCCACTCTGTGAAGACCACCGTACAGGTAGGAGGAATAGAACTGGAAGGAAGAAAATTCACTCCAGAGACAAAGTAGTTCCCCTCCTCTGTTGTAGCTGTTCCTCTGACAATATACACTTTCCTGCTTTCACGTTCTGCAGGGTTGCAGACCACGAGCGTGGAGTCACGGTGGGAAAGATACGTTGTGTCCCTGCCCTCGAGCCCAGGCTGGCAGCAGGCTGTTGTGGGGTCAAGAAGCCCAGATTGTCTGCAAGTGGGACACACAGTCGCGGGAGCCAGTCCACTGCTGTCCTCAGTGCTAGTTCAGGACCTCTTCAAAACCACCAGCACGTAGACAGCAGCGGTGAACGCGAGAACGTGTCGGACTTAACTCCAGGGCCTGGAAACTCTTGCGTCACGCGGATGGATACCGCAACCGAAGCACTGAGCCCTCCCCCCCGGCCTAATGGAACTGCCAGCGCCACGGAGAATTTGGTGGCGACCGCAGAGATGTGCTGCTACTGCTTTGATGTACTCCACTACCACCTCTACGGCTTCCCACAGCCGCGACTTCCTAGATTCACCAACGACCCCTATCCGCTCTTTGTGACATGGAACACAGGGCAGGACATGCGGCTTCGTGGCTGCATTGGGACCTTCTCAGCCATGAACCTTCATTCAGGACTCAGGGAATACACGTTAATCAGTGCACTTAAGGACAGCCGATTCCCACCCGTGACCCGAGAGGAGCTGCCTAATCTTTTCTGCTCTGTCTCTCTCCTCACTAACTTTGAGGATGGCCGTGATTACCTGGACTGGGAGGTAGGGGTCCATGGAATTCTAATTGAATTTACCAATGAAAACGGCATCAAAAGCACCGCCACATATTTGCCTGAGGTTGCTAAGGAACAAGACTGGGGTCCGATCCAGACAATAGACTCCTTACTCAGGAAAGGTGGCTTTAAGGCTCCAATTACCACTGAATTCAGAAAAGCGATCAGACTCATAAGGTACCGAAGTGAGAAGGTGACCATCAGTTACGCAGAGTATGTCGCTTCTCGCCAGCGCTGTTTCCAGAGTGGCACTCTTCATGCCCCGCCCCTCTACAATCCTTACTCCTGACACAGGGCTGCATGGCCAGTCCCACCCCCTGTGGCCACCAATGGCTATGACATCACTGGAGCAGAGGCCACCTCTTCCTGGTCCAGTTACTGCTATTACTGCACCATTTTATGATGCTGGCTTCCATTGCCGACTCTGCCTCCCACTGGCTGAGGGGGTGTGGATTACACAGAATGAAACAGAACTTGAGGGGCCCACGCCTTATCTCAGCCTTTCCTCAGCATGGGGCGCCATTGGATTGGGGCTTCTCCATGGCTAGGAAGAATCGCTGTGTGGCTGCTGGTAGTGGATTGACAACTGGTGGTCAACTTATAACCCCCAGCTGAACTGAGTAAATGTGGTGCTGGGTGTGGGAGGCCCACCTGGGAACTGTTGCTAGCAGCATAAGAGGCAGACCTGGAGAAGAAGAAGAAAGGCTTTTGGGAACTAAAGAGGCTGTTGGGAGCAGAAAAAGTCTGCTGGGAGCTGGTGGAAGCTGTAAGGAGCTGTTGGTTGTTTTGGAGGATTGCGTCATGCCAGCTTTCCTGATGAACTTGGCTGTTTTCATCCTTCGAGGAGCTTGGGACCTCACTGGCACTGAGAATGGCTTTCGTTCACTTTGGGGAACCTCTGGTCCTCGCTCTGAGCATCGCTTCCTGGCTCCAGAGGGGAAGATGGTGTGCTACTGGTCTCCTGCAGAAGCTTGCTGCGTTGGCTTCCCTGATGGGAACTTGGCCATCTTGATCATCGTAGGAGCTCGGGACCTCACTGTTGCTGAAGATGGCTGTGGTACTCTTCTGGGGAGCTGTGGTTCTTCTGAGCGTTGCTTCCCAGCTCCAGTGGGAAGCTCCAGCTACTAGCACAAATCTTTCATCCCACCGGCACAGACTTCCAAGATTCCACCACTGACCTTTGGGTCTTCCCAGTGCAGGTCCGTGAAACAGGTCTGCATGAGATGTTGCTACAGGCTCTGGGCCTCCAAGTGGACTCGTGGGAGGCACTGTTATGAGCTCTAGGTATTCAGCTGGGCTTAAGCAGGACATTTCCATGGGACCTAGGCCCTCAACTGAATTCCGTGCTCTTAGTGTATGGACAGATGTCCTGCAGTCTTTGTATGTCATCCGCTGGGTGACTATTATAAATAATCTTACAGCTCGGCAGCATAAGTGCTTGCCTGGCAAGCATGAGATCATGAGTTTGATTTCCGGTACCAAAATAAATAAATAAATAAATAAATAAATAATCTTATAAAATATGTGACCTGTATTATATTGTTCTTCCTTGCAAAAATATCCCCCGAACAATAACAGTGCTGAAGACCCTGCTCTGGTGATTTGCCACATGTGCATTGGCCACACATTGGAATTAGAGTTGATAATCCCTAGAGGTTTACCCCCCGACACACCCACAGCCTCCCAGATCAAATGGTGTACTCCCCTGGCAGTCTGGGCAAGAGAGACCAACAAGAAACATTTTTGGGTTGTTTTAAACTTCTTTTTCTTAAACTTCCAGTTTATTGCGTACCAAGGGTTGATCACAACCTCCATGCTTCATAAGTCGACGCCAGGTTAGGGTCGAGAGTGGGCACCATGAGTCCTTTGAGGATCCTGGACAGAGACCCACACCAAGATTGGAAGCCCCTGGATGGCACTGCAGATGTCCACTCAATGAGCCGCAAAGGTTTAAAAGTCTCACCCCATTCTCAGCGGGATCATCCGGCACTCTTACTGCATCAGGTCTCCGGGTGTTACAGGGAGCTCTGGTGTGGCCTGCTGAGGAATGGAGTGCAGATGCCCTTCGAAGGCCTGGTGTCACCACTGTGGGAGGCGTGAAGAGAGAGGCCTATTCCTCACTGCCCGGCTACCTCACTCCTCACTGCTAGCCGTGCTAGATAGCTGGATCTAGGTTCTCAGATGCGCAAATAGGCAGTTGGGTTGGGCTCGTTGTCATAGAGAAACTGGGGTCTCTGAGCTGGTTTTCTTTTCAGGCAAACACCCCGAGGGACCTTTAAGCAGGCAAGTTCATTTTTCTAGTTTGCCTACAGTAGGAAGACTGGTGACGTTTCTGTCCCTTATAAGACTCTAGCGCAAAGCTGTTTAATTAAACAAGGTAAATCTTGATCTTGTCTGCCATGCTGGGATTTTAACCCCACCAGGACATACTTCCAAAATGGCCCTTTTTCTCTGGGTTGTTTAAACTTCCATGTGACATTTCCTTTCCCATCATTTGCCCATCATTTTCTCTCTTGACTTTTCTTCACTCATGTGGTAGCAAAGGTAGAACTCCGGGACTTGGCATAGGCTTTGCAAGCACTGTCTCAGAGGCCCTGCTAGTGACACAGGAAGAAGTAGCCAGCTGCAGAAAGGGTCCCGGGGCAGTACACTGGGTCTCCTCAACATGCTTGGAGAACTCTGGAAGTGGATCGGGTGTCAACCCAGTGAACACGTGTTGTGATTTAATTTCCTTTTTAGTTTATGTGTTGTTGTTGTCATTTTCCAAAATGGGCATAGATTCAAGTTTAAAGATCTTTGGAGCTTTCTTCCAGGAAGTGGGGAGGGTGAATGGGGTATGGTGTAAGAAGGCATTGCCCTCCAGTTCCTGGTAGGGCTGGTCAGGGGGGCACAGCTTCATGCTGCCAACAGGACCTGGGATATGTGAGAAGACTTGGGTGACATCAGGGTGCCCAGGCTATGCCCCCCTCATTGCCATGCTGGGTTTCCATGGCCTGCCACAGTCCCCTTGTAGTGTAGATGAGGGTAAAGGGTCATCTGGATGATAAATGTCTCATTACAGATGTGACAACAGCTACCGTTAGGTGCCATGGATTGATGTCAGGGTGGTCAGCTCTGGACTGAGCCGTCCTCTCCAATTTGTACAGCAGGATTGACACTTAGGGCTACACTCATTACTGTTCAAGGGTTCTATGTTAGAAGTTGTGTTTGATTTCTAAAGGTTTTTTTTTAAAAAGCAACAAAATTGGTGCCAAACTTTCACCTCTGAGCACATTCAGTGAGACTGGTCATGCAGGCACTCACAGGGTCATGTTCCTCAAGCCTATTTTTCTTGTAGAAATGTGGCCCCAGTGTATAGTATGTATTTTATTTTACTTTATTTGATTCTATTGAGGGTGGGGTAGGATACCTGCCACTTAAGAAAATAAAATGTTTAAATTCCCCCAAATGGGGGAAATCAGCACACAAGAATAGGGCTGGTGACACCCAGCACCACACTGAGGTAGGCTCGGTGGTTCTACAGGGAAGAAGCCCTACTCCCTGCGCACCCCTCAGGCTCCTCTAACAAGTCCGCCAGTGGAGGAACAGGAGCTCCCCTTGTCTTGTCAGGGGGCTCAGAAGTCAGCCGAGCGAAGCCACGTGGGACCTGTCAGAGCCCATCCTGACGGAGCACGTCAGGAAGCAGTCTGGAAGCGTGTGGTCACGGCGCCCTCGGGGAAACGTGGAGGAGGCGGCCCTCAGGAAAAACACCTGGTCTGGATCATCCAGTGGCAGCTTTGCATAGGGAGGTGGCAGCTCCGAGCTGGCACAGATCTGCCTTCCACTTGCTTGACCAAAGCAGTAATGAGGGCGGCCGGTACATGCCAACGCCCGGGAGGGACAGCAAAGGAGGTGCTTCCTGCCCGCTGCTTCCTCTGTTCTTGGGTCGCCAGACAGTAGGTAACCACTGTTGTAAGGAAACAGCCCAACTTCCTGGCTTGGTTCAGAGAGTGTTTCATCCCTAGCTGGGAGTGCCTTTTGGTCTGGAAAGTTGGCTTGTCTCATAGTACCCACAGCTAGGACATTTTCCCTGTATTAAGAATTGTCCTGGCTTTGTATTAACTAAGAGAGTGTCTTTGATCACTAGAGTTTGTCAGTGTTGGATTGTTTCCACCGTGAGGTTCTTAAAACTTTTCACTGCATAATATTGAAACAATTCATGTTAGATAGCCTTTCCACATGAACGGTTTGTAGTTGAGGTATTACATATATTGTACCATTTATAATAAAAAAAATTTCTACAAAAGAAGTCCTGGGTGTTCATTTTAATATTTTGCACAAGATCTGTTTTCCATGATATGTTAACATCTACAATTTCACTACCTGTTGATGTTCTTTCCTACCAAGATTTCTGGAGCCTAGGGATCCACTTTTTTTGTTCTTTCTGTTTATTTTTGTTCCTTTTCCCTGAAGCAAGAGACAGTATGGCCTTCAGTGCAAAGATTTTAGACCGATTCTCAGACTTGGTTGCCTCTTGGCTATGTAACTTCTGAGTACAAATTATTGACCCCTTTAATGAAGTATTGTAGAGAATAAATCACAGTGAGTTACAAAACAAAAACAAAAACAAAGAAAAGGGCTAGGGATGTGGCTCAGTGTGAAAGCTCTGGGTTCAAACATCAGTACCAAAACAAATATATAAACAAACAATTAAATAAGGGCCGGGGATATAGCTCAGCAGCACAAGTGCCTGCCTGGTAAGCGCAAGGTCCTGAGTTTTATTCCCAGTACCCAAAAAAAACCCAAAAACCCAAATAAATAAACCTCCATTCTTTATAAATTACCCAGCATGTGGTATTCAGTTATAGGAAAAGAAAATGCGCTAAGACAACTGCCAACCATGCTGACCAGATGCAGGGCACCATCTCAGGTCCCAGGACAGAGGACACACATGTCCACGTGTAGCACCAGGGTCTGGCCAGGCCCGGCTGCCTCTGACCTGGGGCAGGACTTGCATCTTCCTCTCACAGCACCCTGCTCCTGGCCGCTTGGGCTGGCCTCACCCTTGACACTCAGATCTGCAGGAGAAATTGAGCTCATAGTCCCTGCTGAGCACTAGGGGTCCTAGCTGCAAAACGAGGCACTGTCTCGCCTTGGGCACTGCCCACTAAGTGGCTTTGCTTTCCACAGTCATGGCCTCATGAAGGGAAGCACCTGCCCGTGCAGCTGCCTGACATAAACTTGGACTCCTGGGAACTCTAGAGAAAAGAGTGAGGTGCTCAGGTTTCTTTCTTGCTTGCTTGCTTGCTTTCTTCCTCTTTTTGTGGTACTGGGAATTGAATCCAGGGCCTTTACACTGAGCTACTTCCCTAGTCCTTTTTAGTTTATATCTTGAAACAGAGCCTCAATGAATTACTAAGCTTCCCAGGCTGAACTCAAACCTGGGATCCTCCTGCCTCAGCCTCCCACACTGCTGGGATTATAAGCGAGTGCCAACTACGTCTGAGTATCCTACTTTGACAGTCACAGCCCAGAGAGGGGTCAGTACATGCAACAACAGTGAGACAGGGGGATGATGCTTCTCCTGCCTCAGCTCCAGGGCTCTTTCTATGCCAGGCCGCCCCACCCTGAGCAGAAGCCACTTCCAGAAGGGTAGAACAGAGGTACAGGGGCCCATGGCAGCTGCACTTCTGTGTGTGTGTGTGTGTGTGTGTGTGTGTGTGTATGTGTGTGTATACGTGTGTGTACACATGTGTATGTGCCTAAGCACGCATGTGTGACTGCATCACCTTTCTGGAGGCCCTGGTCTACACAAGCTTGTGTGTGCATGCATGGCAGGGGCTGTGTCAGTTCCTGCGTGTGCATGTATTCATGTGTTGTCTGCACACTGTCCCCCGTGTACCCAAGTCACAGCCAAAACATGACTTCAAAGGACCAGGGCAGTGTTGGCAGGTTGAGAGTCCCTGGGGACTGTGAGGAAGCCACTTCCCCTTGGAACTCCCGGCAGCTGGGCTCTTGCCATGTTTAGCACCACTGGTCTATAAGGAGACACAGTCCTCCCTCTGGAAGAAAATGCAGAAGCTCTGACCTGATCAAAGGATGCAGGATGCAGGCCAGCTGCAAATGCAAAGAGGGCCTCAAGTGATTTTGTTTTGTTTTTTTCAATGCTGGGTATTGAACCCAGGGCCTTTGCACTGAGCTACACTCCCCAGTCCTTTTTAAAAATTTTGACACTGGCCTCATTAAGTTGGTAAGTTATCCAGACTGGATTTAAACTTGTGATCCTCCTGCCTCAGCCTCCCAGAGAACTGAGGGTACAGGTGTGTGCCACCACACCACATTCCAAAGCAGTCTTTACTGTCTCTTGGAAAAAGAGAGGGAACTTCTCACCTTGGTTAAAGATAAGGAACTGGAGACTCAGATAGGACATGGGGGTGCCTAAGAGTCCAAACTGGAGCATGGCACCAGCCAGGCCGCCGATCTGGCTGGCTTGACTCCTTTTCAAGTGCTCCTTCTCTAAACCACACTGCTCTCCTATACCTGTGCCCCAGACCAGACACCTCTGTGGGTCACAGGCCCCCAGAGACCCCATGAAAGCTAGCTGATGCTGGGATTTGGGGAACCCCACTGCTGATCTGATGACAGGAGACAGTTCCACCCCAGGAAGGCTGTGTCCAGCTCACTGGAGCTAATGAGGTCCCAGCTGGGGCTCTCACAATCCCAACAGCTGCAGAGCTTAGGGGCCAGAGGGTGGGAAAGATGGGGGTCAGGCTGGTCCATGCATCTGGGTCCGTCCCCTGGTAATATGATCAGATTTGGTTGTTGGAAGGTGTCCTGGCTAAGTACGGGGTGGACAGGCCCCACATCCACAGGCAAGGGGCTCCCCTTGTCTGTAAGACACACAGTAGGCCCTTGCACCTAGGGGTGGGGACAATTTGCTGATGTGTGAGATCTCCCCCTGCCTCTGGGAGCCCTTCCCCAGCTCTGCATGTAGGCAACACTGAATGCCGAAGGCATTTTTCAGTCCTGGGTAGATGACAGTGACATCTCCCAGGCTCACACCTGACCCCTGGGACCAGGCAGCTGCAGGGAGCTGGAGACAGAGTCCAGCTCGGGAAGACCAGTGTCATCTCATATTCAGTCTGACATCATCTGGCTGCAATTCCCGGCGACTAAAATTAGGCCGAGGAAATTTAGGATGCTGCTTCAGATGTCCAAAGAAAACAGGGGTGAGGGCCAAAAGATGGATCATGAAAGAATTTCAGTGACTCAGTCCCAGCTGCGACAGCAGACATGAGCTCCACTGTGGGAAGTGGCAAAGGAAGCATTTGTCCCCTTACAGCAAAAGAAGACCCAAGATCCCTGAGCTACTGCATCCCCACCTCGGGGTCTCAAGTCAGCCCCATTTCCCAAGTGGACCAGAGAGATGCTGGGCTTTACTCATGGTCAGCCAGAAGCCAGAAGCCGGCTCTTTCTGCGGTCCACCTCCTGGTTTCTTCCCCAACTGGGAAAGGGCCAGGCCACTCTGGCGGGTAAGGAAGTACCTGCAAAATTGAAAAGCTACCCCTGCCAAGGAGAAGGTGTAGCTCCTCATTCTACCGTCTGAGCTGAAAAGCCTAAGATTCAGCTGAATGAGAGATCGGGGACCCCTCTGAGGGTCCCTGTAAGCAAGAGGCTTTATGCGTGACCCTGGTAGGAGAGATGGTCCACAATGTTGTCTGATCCTGAGAGAAAGGGAGCTCATGATCCCTCAGTGTTAAGGCCATTTGGCATGATTATACAATTCAAATCGTCCTTTAGCAAATGAAAAAACTGAGCCCCAGAAGTGAGGTTGATTATTTGCCCAAAGTCACACAACTAAAAGGTGGGAAGACCAGGTCAGGCTCCCAAGCAAGCGCCACAATTCTCCCCACCCAGTACACATGTCCAGTCAGTGGTGCCCTGGAGACTGGCCCCTGGAGCAGGCAAAAAGATGGAGAGGACTGCATTTCCCCAAGTGTCAACCAGCAGACATAAATGGAGGCTTTTGAAACGGTGAGGCAAAGAATCACCACATCTCCAGGAGAGAAATTTCCAGAGAAAATGGAGGCAAAGGACTGAGTTTCTCCAGAGGCGTCCTCAAAAGGAGGCTATGCTGTCTTCAACCCTCCCCAGCAGACCTACTTTAGCACCGAGGGAACCTGTGCTGTGTGGTCCACACAACCAAGGTAATGTTCAAGCCTGTCACACGGGGGCCCCTCTACTGCCCTCCAATGGTTATGGTGAGAATGACAGAGGTGGGATGGCAGGAGAATCCCCCACTCCTCACCTGCACAGGGAGTCTGGCTCACTGTGAGCCTTCACTCACACTGTGCAAACGTGTTTTCTCCCTTGACCATACCAGCATTTTGGGAGGCTGAGGCAGGAGGATTGCAAGTTTGAGCCAAGCCTGGGCAACCTGGCCATTTAGCAAGACCCTGTCTCAAAATAACAAAAGGGCTGAGGATGTAGCTCAGCGAGGAGGCGCCATGTTCAATCCTCAGTACCTCAAGAAAATTTAAAGAAGGAACAGGACAAAGCACAGTCAGTGACTGTCATGGAGAGAGAAATGGAGAATACCACAGTTGCAGAGTTTTCTGGCGTTGTCAGGACTACACTATTTCCAGTATGTCACCCAATGTTACCATCATTCTGGCAACAGAGCAGACTCGGGCCCAGTTCCGGGATTTCACTTCTCGTTTGCTGGGTAAATTCCTTCAGAGTTGTGGAATAAACAGGAAGGCAGAGAGAAAGGCTCCTATGCTCCCCAGAACAACAGGGTGAAGGTCTAACTCCAACGCCAGGGCTGCAGAGAACATTAGCTGCAGAAGGCTCTGTAGGCCCTGAAGGTTTCCAGGTGCTGAAAAAAGGGGAAAGAGTCATGGGCTCTGTAGAAGCCAGAGAGATCATGAAGTGTGGGCAAGGAAAGGCCGACCCCGACCCACGGTGCAAAGCCAAGTAAGAATGATCTGTCTGTGACAACCACAATTCAAAATATGGAGTCTCTGCACTGAATAAACCCAAGCCTTTTATTTCCCAAAGAAACAGAGGCCCATGGAAGGAATGACTCTTCCTACAGAGGACATTAGGAAGAGGCAGAGCCAGACTAAGAACCCAGGCTTTAAAAGTAAACGAGTATCTTGTATCTATGGCCAACTAGTTTTTAGACAAGGTGTCAAGACCATTCAGTGGGGAAAGAATAGTCTTCAGCAAATGGTATTGAGACAGCTGGATATATACATATATGCAAAAGAATGAATCTGGGCCCCTACTCATACCATATATGAAAGTAATCAAAATGGATCAACAAAATACTTATGAGTTAAGAACTCTTAAAAGAAAACACTGGGGTTAATCTCTGCAACCTTGGCTTTGGCAATGAATTCTTAGAAAAGACAAGCTACAGAATGGTAGGAAATACTTGTAAATCATATGTTTGATGAGAGTTTTACATCTAGATTATGTCATATAACTCAACAACTAAAAGGCAAATAGCCCAATTTTAAAAGGAGCCAAAGACCTGAATTTACATTTCTCTAAAAAAGATTCACAGATGGCGAATAAGCACATGTAAAGATATTCACCACAAATTAAAAAATCAAAATCACAGTGAGGTGTCACCTCATATCCACCTAGAATGGATATAATTTTAAAAACAGAAAAATAACTAGGTGAGGTTGTAGAGATTGGAATTCTTGTTGTACATTGCTTGTGGGGTTGCAAAATGGTGCATTTGCTGTGGAAAACGCTACGGCGGTTCCTTGAAATACTAAACACAGGATGATTATATGATCCAATCATTCTACCCCATCCACATGCTCAGAAGCACTGAAGACAAAAAATAACCATGTGTCCACATGTGCTTCCTGTTCATAAGAACGCCAGTAATTCAACTAAAAGCTGAAAACCCAAATAGCTATCAACAGATGAAAGTTGAAACAAAACTCACCAAGAGGGAAGTACTGATACGTGCTACAATGTGGCTCAACCTCCAAAGAAGCCCGTTAAGGGAAAAAAACCAGATGCAAAGGATCACACACTGTGTGATGCTGTATACCTGACATTCAGAATAGATAAACCCATAGAGAGAGAAGCAGATTGGTGGTTACCAAAGACTGGTGAGGAGGGGATGGGGGCAAAGACTGGCTGAGATGGGGAGACACTGGTTAATGGGCAGGAGGTTTTACTTTGGAGTGATGGAAATATTTTAGAACCAGAAAAAGGTGCTGATTATACAACATGGTGACTGCACTAAATGCTGCTAAGTTTTTCACTTTAAAATGGTTTCTTTTATGTCGTGTGAATTTTACCTTAAAAATTATTTTAAAAACAACCAGAAAAATACATTATAGGTTAAGTATTCCTTATATAAAATGCTAGGGACCACAAATGTTTTAGATTCGGGGATAGTTGCATAGACTTTACCACTTGACCATTCCTAATCCAAATATTTGAAATCCTCAGAGTATTTTGGATTTCAAATGTTTCACATTTAGGGATGCTCAACCTGCGTAAACCACAGGATATCCATTCATGAGTTTGTTGAACCCAATCCATTCTCAAGTGCCTATACCATCTGAGGTGTCTGATCACCTCAGGGAGAGCCCAGGCCAGCATTTTTCTCAAGTTGAGCTGCATAAGGAGGGATCCGTAACACAGCTGCTTTTTTTCTTTGTTTCTTGAGCCCTGCACCATTGATGACAAAGTCATTCTCTAATAGGAAAGGAATTTGTTGTGAAGCACTACCACTTCCTGTTTAAAATGCCATTACTTCCTGTTTAAAATGCCACCACTTCCTATTTTAAATGCCACCACTTCCGATTTAAAATGGCCTTGCCTCTAGTAGAAAATGTAAACATATCACTCTTAAGGATATTTTTTTTTTCCTAAAAGGACACTGCCAGTTCATTAGAGAATTCCCCATAGATGCTTCATGCAGGGCTGCTCCATAGGTTTGGCCTTCTCTTTTGAACCAATTTTATAAAACATTTCTCACCAGCCAGCTGCCTTGTTTGGGCCTGCATGTGGGAGGAGACAGACATATTCGCATGATGGAGCTGCTGCTCAGAGAGGTTATGACACACTCAGAGACCACCAAAGGGACAGAGGACAAACAAATTTTGAGCCCTTAACCTGTTACTCATTAAAAGCATGATCTATGTTTTCTTCTGAGGCAGTCTGGGACTTGAAAGCTGCTTTTGCTTAAAAAATAAACAGATTCTTCACTTGGGCCCAATAGGTAACAGATGCCTTAGAGGTAACTAAAAGTGGAGCAATGCTTGGCCTTCGTTTTGCGTCTATCTCCTTTAATACCTTAAAACTTTGGGTCAGATTCATGCTCAGCTCTACATAAAGGCATATTAGCCACTTAGAGAATAGCAATACAAGGTTGAATAGCCTTAGATTTACGTAATCTACCTCATCCCCTTCAGGACTGGAAACATCAAGAGACTGACAGGGATATCCACTACCACTGAGAGCTCAAAGCCTCCAGTCACTGCCCAAACCTGCGGTCACCTTGGGTTCCAACGGAGCCTCCACAAAACTGAAACTTCTCCAAGCAAAAGCAGTCATCTCACGGATACCAGATTAAGTGACAAGGACTTCTCCCACAGCCATCTTGCAAAGCCAGAACTGAGACAATGATCAACCAAACCCCAGCCTACCCTGACTCCTTAAGACCTGGTCCTATCAACAGGCCGGTCTGGTCACCAGAGCTGAGCCTTCTTCAGCAACTCAAGCTAAAGGTTCTTCCCTCTTTTCTCTCACTTTCTAACTCTGCCTAGTAAATCTGCCTGGGCCTCATCCTGAGACACCCTGAGGTGTCTTTCTGTGGTAAGAAAGCAAGAACCTATCTGGGGTGAGTTGAGGTCCCCATCTCCTTTTTGGGCAACTTCTTTTGACCCTGTCTGGTGATGTTTCCAAGACCACGTGGCAGGGGTGGCACAGCTGGGACTTAGGGCAGCTTCTAAGCCTTGCTAGTCTGGTGCCCCTTTCACTTCCTGTCTCCCTATGAGCACCTCAACAGCTCTCACAGGGATAGGGGATGGTTTCGATGCCAAGACAAAAATGTCCTGGCCACCAGCCCTCGTAGTGCCCCAGCCTCTCCCTCTTTTTCCTGTGCAGCTCCAAGTCGTGACCGTGCCCTGTCGCATTACTTCCCCAGTCCTGGGACTTGGGTGCAGGAGCCAGCAGCCCCCAGACACCAGCAGGCTCCCTACTTCTTCCCCAGTGCAGGGCAGGGGCCAACTGGACCAGGCTGAACCACCCAGCCCACCCCTTTCTGGCCAAGTTGACCCACTCCAGAGGCCCTGGTGTTCGCATGTGTAAAGTGGGCTTGTGAATTAGATGGTTGTTATCGAAGCTGGCTTGCAATGAGCAAAGGTGCAAAAACTCACCATCCCGGTCAGTTGATGTGCTAAGTGGGAACTGGTAATTGTTATTTACCTTCCCTTCATTTCCCTTGTCAATTATTCTACCTAAATAAATGGCATTCACCGAGGAAGATTTCAGTTATTCTCCCACCTTGAACTGAGAATCCAAACAATGGCTACCCAGTTTAAAACCAGCGTTAAAACAAGCTGAGTCGATTTTTCAGGACAAGCTTGGTGAAGTTCCTGCTCTGAGACCAGCATCACACCAGGACCTGGAGGTTCAGACCCACACAGAACCTCAGCCCTGCTGGCAGGGGCTCGCAGCCCAGGCACCTCAGGCACGGCTGAGGGACTAGGGCAGCTGCTGGAGCTAGGCCTCAGGGGCGCCCAGGGGCTGGGAGATGCTGTGGCCGGAGGGTGCCTGCCTGGCCCTGGCTGTGAAAGGCTTTGTGACCCTGATTAGAATGAGAAGAGGACCAAGCACAGAAGAGGCAGGTGAGGTGGGATGGAAGGTTCCCAGCAGAAAGAATGTGGGCTGAACAGAGACCGGAGATAATAACAATAACGAGAAAACAGGAATCAACCACTTGTGTCAAGTCCTGTATCAAATGCTTCACAACTATTAACTTGGGAAATTCTCACCATCACCCAGTGAAGAGTTACCCGCAGCCTTGTTTTACAGATGAGGAACTCAGGGCAAGGTGTTTTATGGCAGGTGTACGCAGAGCTGGGATTCTGTCTCCAAGGCCAGTGCTTAACATGTCCTGGTGTCCTCGGAGAGCGCCTAGCAGATCCGGGCCCCTGGGAGATAAGATGGGAATGGGTACAAGGGGCAGGAGGAATGGCAGGCAGGCAGGCGGTCAGTAGCCTGTGTGCCATGAGACAGCTGGAGATGGGCATGGGGGGAGTGCACAACTCTAGGGGGCGCCATCACATCACAGGGAATCGGGGCTTTGTGCATTTATTACAACAGTCTTCCAGCAGATGGCAGTCACACGCCTTGAGGAAGGGGCACCTTTTCCAAATCCACACAAAGACACCATACGCTTTGGAGGTGGTGCTGTGGCTCCCATCCAGAAGAGGGCGGGAAGTCCCTAGGGGTCTCAAACAGGGAGGAGAATGTTTAACTTTGTGTTTTAGACCTACAGCTCCTTCTTGGTGGAGGGAAGCTGGTGGGGCTCAGGTGGTCCAGGTGAGAGGTGGGGTAGGTCTACACTGACAGATGGGCCAGGGGATGAAGAGGAGGAGGTGGGCTCCAGGGCTATGTAGACCAAAGAATCACTGGACACGGGGATCCCCAGAACTGAGGCAGCAATGGAGAGAAGAGAGTTGGGGCTTTCAAGTTTCTAGACCCAACAGCTGATCCATTGCACAAGGTGCCACTTGTCTCTGAGCAAGGAGAATCAGACGTGGTCTCAGGGACTGATGAGGCGTAGGCTGAGGGCCAGTCTACTGTCACTCAGAACACTTAAGGGAGGCAGTACTAGGCATGGTGGCGCACACCTGTCATCCTGGAATTCTGGGAGATCAAAGCAGGAGCATGTGAGCCCAGCCTGGGCAACTTAGTGGGATCTTGTCTCAAAAATAAAAAGTTAAAAAAAGATCTGGACATGTAGCTCAGCATAAAGGCCATGGATTGAATGCCTATCCCTGCAGAACAAAAAGTTGGGATGTCAGGAGGGAGGGACACAGGAGGTAAAAGTATGGATCTCAGCTTGTGACCAGTCTAGAACTCTGGCTAAGAATTCCCAGAGCAACCCGAACCATCCTGTAGAGGCATCATGAGAAGCCCGGAGGACCGCCCTCCAGGAAGCCAGGACACCCTTCCATCCCACCACAACGGGATCCTGAGTCACCGTTTCCTGTGCCAAGATCCATGACAGTCCCAGTGCTGCCTACTACTGTGAAGGAGTTCACGCTTCTGGGTGGAGGGGGGGTCCCCACAGCCCAGGCACCTCTCCTACAGCTGGGGACACCAACTGCAATTGAGACAAAGGAGGCTTCCAGGCTTCCACACTTGGGCACAGTGGACCCAGGGCCGGCAACAAGGACCTCCAGTTTCAAGACCTGTCATGCACCTTCTCCCAGCCCCGGACCCCTCTCAGCTCCAGTGAGCTGGAGCCACTGACTTAGGGGGGAAGCTGGGCAGGCGGGTCTGGCCTAAGACAGTTTGGTTTCTTCTAAGGGGCCTCCACTAGCTCTTTGATTTGCAGCCAAGACATGCTTCTCTCCAAGTCAAAAATAAAATAAAATAAAGCATGTTACAAAGTGATTCCCTCTCCACTGATTCATTTTAATGTGGTTTTCAGGATTGGTTTATTGTGAGTAGCCCTGTGCATAGAAACATGTGCTTACAATATGCCTATGACATCGGGACTGCAGCAGGCTGCCGGCCCGGCTGCCGTGGTGAGCGGGCCCAGCAGGAAGGAAGTGTGTCTTTGAGGGCCAGGTAATTGGGGACCCTCAAATATTTTTCCTAAGGGCTCTGGGTGAATGAGCTTTCACTACAGTCCCTTCCTTGCACAAATCCAAGGTTTTCTCGAGCCTGGCAGAAGAAGGGGAAGGACAGAGGCAGGATCCAAGGGTGGGGGACAGCTCAGAGGTGGCCTTTCCTGCCTTGGGGTCCTCGGAGATGGAGCTAGGTGGGTGGGGTGGGAAAAGCACTGTGGCTATGGTCAGGAGCCTTAGGTCCAGCCTAGCATTATACTGGGTCCTCTCAGGGAAGTTGCCCATCCACCTCTGGGGTGCTGGGACCTCAGTTGTCCCATCTATAAGAGAAAATGTTCAGTTTAGGTGACAAAAAAATCCCTTCTATTTCTGACAGTCCCCAGTTTCTCCAAATGGGGACGTGGGGACAGGGCCACTGTCCTGGCCTAAGCCTTCCCACATCTTGCTCCTGAGTAGGCTGGATGGCCTCTGACACTGTGCTCACCCTGCCGTGTCATCTGACACTTTGACTCGCTATCTCTTTAGGCCCTGTCCGAACCTGTGAGCAACTCTGACTGCAAGTGGGCTCTGTCCAAGAACAGGCTGGCCCTGCCTCCAGGTCCTTTCTCCATTTTTGTTTTTGTTTTTGGTACTGGGGATTGAACCCAGGCTACTCACACTAAGTTAAAATCTCAGCCCTTCTTTGTTTATTTGTTTTACTTTGAGACAGGGTCTTGCTAAGTTACTAAATTGTTCAAGCTGGGCAATCCTCTCCTCTCAGAACTTGTAATCCTCCTGCCTTAGCCTCTCAGGGTCCTGCGATTACAGATGAGCACCACCATGCCTGACTCATTCCTCACTCAGTATCTGCTGGTTCCAGGTGTGCCTGCTGGCCTTCCATGCCCACTGTGACAGATTTCAGAGGTCTGGGAGCTGGGGGTGAGGCTTCCTGGGTCTCCTTGACCTTGACTTCCTACGGCAGGGCATGGAGCCCATATTGCTTACTGCCCTGCCTGCTTCTAAGGGTGTGTTGCTGTGTGGGAGGGGAGCAGACAGAGGAGGGGTCAGCTTGTCCGCAGTCCCTGCAGTATGTTAGATTCGCCTCCCACGTGTGCCTTGTGCTGTCCCCATAGGGAACCCTCTTTCCGTGGTGGCTCTGGCCCACTTCATCATATGGGGAACAGCAGGGCACAGTGGAGTAGTGGGCAGCATGAGACCCCAGCTCTATGGACCTCACTAGGCGGCAGGTGGCCACCCACACAGCCCTCTTTCAGGCAGAAGGCTTGACTGAGAGATGGCCAAACCCTACGGACTCTCAGAGACCCCACCATAGCTCCAGGCTCCTGCCAAGCCCATCACAGGGCCCCAATCCATGCTGCACCCTGTCCTTCTATTCCACAGGGCACCAGCCCAGCTGACCAGAACCTTCTGGGGTCCAGTCCCAGGGCCCGGCTCCACCTGTCCGGAAGACTTCAGGGTGGACTCCTCATAAAACAAAATGAGAACGTTTGTGGCCTGTGCTTTTCCCTAGTCACTCAGTCCCCAGGCTGCTCTTGAGTGGAGAAGAAAGACATGCAGTCACATGCTCATCCAAGCCATCTACACGCCATGGGTCCACACTCAGGCTGTGCAGGCCCGTGCACACACCCACACACACACAGAGTCCTCAGATGCAAGTACATCAGTATAACATGTCTGTACTCATGCACACCAGATCCATGGGGACAACCACACACACACACACACACACACACACACACACACACACAGAGCCTTCGCTGGAAGCTGAAACATCTAGGCAATAACGAAGAATCCAAGCTCTAAGCTAGATGCGGTAGTGCACACCTATAATCCCAACACTCTGGGAGACTGAGGCAGGAGATCATAAGTTTGCACTCAGCCTGAGCAAGACCAACCCTGTCTCCAAATAAAAAATAAAAAGGGCTATAGTTCAGTGAGATGGCCCTGAGTTCAATCCCCAGTGTAAAAGAGGGGAGGGAGAGAAAGGGAAGAATCCAGGTTCTGCTCTTTATGGTTGGGGCTGCGAGTAATTCACTAAATTCCTCCAAGCTCCTTGGGCTCATATCTGAACTAAGTGGGAAAATCAGGAAGCTCCTTCCAGCCGCAGTGGCCTCTTGTGGCCCCGGGTACTGGGGATTGAACCCAGGCTACTCACACTAAGTTAAAGTCTCAGCCCTTCTTTGTTTATTTGTTTTATAAACCCCCAAAACATGTCTATAAAACAAATCAGCGGAAACCCCCAAATCAGCAACTTCCCAGCTTGAGGAAGGGCCTGGCCTTGATCTCTAATCCCAGGAGGAAAAAAGTATTATTCCTGGGACAAAAGGGAACCTGGCTCCCACCAGGGAATGAGTCCAGGAACTAGGAAGTTGGGGTCTGAGGGAAGCTGGCAGAGGGAGGGTCTGCCTGGCTCCAGGCCACCTGCCATGTCCTGGGCCGGCAACAGGGAGAGAGTCAGCTAAGTTGGAAACACCCTAGTACTGAGCAACCAGAGACAGGGGCGCAGACCCACAGCCCACTCAACAGGCTCCCCCCATGGCTGTGAGCTGTGTTTGGGGTAGAAAGAAGGCTCCAGTGACTGTCCCCTTACAGCACCCATGCTGCCTCACCACCCACACACCTGCCCCGTGCCTGTGGTTTGGGGACAGAAAGGAGACAGATCCAACGCCCTGTGTAGAGACATCCTTTGTTTCATTGAAACATTTTTTTCCAAGTGCACCCCAGTGGGGAGCTACTGTCCCCAAGCCCCACCCAGCCCTTCCCTACCCTAACTGACTTTCAGTAAAGCCTCTGGGAGATTTGTGCCCAGGGACAGCTCAGAGGCACTGGCTCATAGTTCATTTTCCAGCCATTGTTTCACAGGCCCATAGGAGAACAAAGCCCTGTGTCAGGGAGCAGAGGGGTCAGAGGTCCCTGCAGATCTTGAGCCCAAGACCCAGTCCTAGGAGGAAGTCCCAGCACTGATGAGAGAATAACTCAGTGGGATGGTGGGCTGTGTCCTTCCTTCCAGGGGTGGGGACAGTGCCCTTCCTTCTGGGGGTGGGCACGGGTCAGGCTCCAAGGAGCAGGCAGTTGCGCAGGGGTGCACTCACCCTGAGGGTGTGGAGAAGGAGAGGAAGAGAAAGAGCTGGGGCCATTCTGTCAAGGGCCAGAGGGGGCAGACGGGCTCCCCATGGGGACGAGGTCCCTGGGCAGACCCTGTGCAGGACATCCCCAGCCCCTCAGAGGACAAGTGCCCAGCAGCAAGGCCCAGCAGAAGAAAAAGTGCCCACCTCCAAGGCTGCCCAAGGAGAGGCAAGACAGTCAACTTGGGGACACACTGAGGGGAGGGCCACTCCCTCAAGATCCCAGGGATGGAGACCCACGTCATAAAATTGCCCACCTGCCCAAACCAAGGCAGGAGGAAGGGCTCTGGGTCAAGCAACCTTCCTGGCTGCAGCTGCCCAACTCCCCCCCAACCTCTGTGCCTTTCCCAGTGGCCAACAGACCCCAGGAAGCTCAGCACTGAGCTTTGAAGGAGCTTGTGAGCCAAGGGCCCAGTGCCCTCTCTGATCCTCAGTTCTTCTACCTGAACAAGAGAGGATTGGGCCAGATGACCCCAAAGGCTTTGGCAGAAGTGACAGAGCCCATGTGTGTTTTTCTAGAGAACTGCATTGAAGTAGGATTGTTGAACTTTGCACACACAGCCCATGCACACCCATACTACACACTAAACACATACATGGCACATGTGAGCACTCAGGCCCCCCCTACAAATATGGCCCATATCTGCACACATGCACTGTACAGATATACACATCCTGTGCGTGCAAACTCAGCCCATGCGCTCACACAGAGCTCACACTCACGCAGCCACATGCGCACACTGATCACGCACCACCAGGAAGCTGAGCATAACTGTGGACCAGGCCCTGTGCTGAGCGCTGTGAGACTGAACTCAAGGCCATTTTAGCCAAATGGAGTGCGCCCCTGAGAAAGGGACCCAGCCAGACTGACATGAACCCATCTGGACAGTTCAGGGAGGGCTTCGTGGAGGAGGAGTCTGGGGGTATCTAGGAGAAAGGGTGGAGAATTGGGGAGTTAAGAGATGGCCCCCCACCTAAAAAGATGGTGTCATTTTGTGCTCACAGCCCCTCCCAGCTCACCCCATCATTGCCAAGAGCCAGGGAGCTTTGCAGACCCAACTCAGGGCTGGGAGGTGGCCGGGCCTACAGCCAGGAGGAGCCGTGAGCAGACATCCCAGCCAAGGGCTCCATGGCCACCGACCCAATTCCCCCCGCCCTGCAGGTTTATTTCCATCAGTAGATTCCTAGGCAATGGTTAACAGCCTCATTTAGACGATTGGGGCAGTTTTTGTTTTAACAAGAATAAAAATAAAACACCTCTGGATAAGAGGCCCAAATCTTGAGTCCTGCAGGAAGAATCTGGTTCTAATCAAGCTGAGGCCCATCCCAACCTCAAAGGCCAGGCTCCACCCTGGGAGCTTTAGTCACTGGACCGGTGTCTCCTGGGGCCTGATGACCAAGGGTGGGCCCAGAGCCTGAGAGAAGGAAGTGGTTTGCAAGAACCCCTAGCTCCTTCTGGCAAGACACAGGTCAGTGGTAGCTTCAGTTTCCAGACTGCTTCTGTCCACATGGGAAAGAACTCCTGCAAAAGCAGCCATCAATAGAGACAGGTCTTGTCCTCTTCCCCTTCTTTTACAGCAAGACAGAAAACCCAGGTGGGTCAACTAAGGCCCGGTATTGGCTAGCCACAGGCCGACTGTGTAGCCTTTGGCATATTGCTCAATCTCTCTGAGCCTCAGTCTTGTCATCTGTAAATGAGGATAATAATAACATTGTTATTGATTCTATGTAACTAGGGTGTGTTAGGGGACAGAATACAACCATACAGACTTGGTGGGAGAACAACACAGAGATTGCACTGTTTGGGGTTTTCCTGGTAATCATGTTTCCATGGTTTCCCTCAGGGAACCGGGCACAGAATGGGAAGTTTCCACGGAAAAACAGAACTGTCGAAGACCAGAGGGCACTGAGAAGCATCCCGTGGTGCAGCAAGTTCAAAGCAAGTGACTGAGACCTTGTCAGGCCATGTGACCCGCAGGAAGATGTCGGGGGTCGGGTGGAAGTGGACAGGGCTTGGGGAGGTCAATCCGGAGAGGGTGAGCCATGCTGTGGGACCCGAGCTGGGCTTGCCTCTCACCCAACCCAGACAGCCAGTTTCCATGGGCAGCTCCTTTGGGTCACTTGGAGAGCTTAACAGGAGTTCTTTTCAGTTGCAAGACATGGAGGCTGTTGGGCCACTCCTTCCTTCCTTCCTTCCTTCCTTCCTTCCTTCCTTCCTTCCTCCCTCCCTCCTTTTCTTCCTTCCTTTCTTTCCTCTCTTCCTCCCTCCCTTCTTCCCTTCCTCTCTTCCTCCCTTCCTTTCTTTTAGTGGTACTGGGGATTAAACCCAGAGTCTTTGCACCAAGCTACATCTCTAGACCTTTCTTAATATTTTATTTTTATTTTGAGACAGGGTCTTGCTAATTCACTAAGTTGCTCAGGCTGAGCTCAAACTTGCGATCCTCCTGCTTCAGCCTCCGAGAATACGGGATTACAGGCGTGCACCACCACACCCAGCTTAATGGAGTGTTTTGATTATTACATGGAACCAGACATTTCTGGGTAATGAATCATAGTTTATGACTTATAATGACTTTTGACTATTCTATTGCCTACTTTTTTCCCCAGAATAGTCATGGAATGCCTGGTTTCCACTCAAGGGCAAGGGCAGAACTCTCCAGTGCCCTAAATAAATTTTAAAGGTAACCAGGGAGGCCACACCCACAAAACCAACTTTTCACAGACTGGTTACTAGGATACAGACATCTCCCTGGAAGGAAGAAAGGAAACTAATAGTTTGTTTTCCAGCCTGCCTTTCCCCACCTACAAAGAGCAGTAGCCCCTCCTCTGGGGGACAGTCCCTCCTCCTTCTAAGATGGAAGTGCAAACAGCCATCCTCTTAGTCTGCCTGCTATCCTGGCTCAGCCCCCAGGGTTGTGGCCACATCACCCAGTTGGGCCAGTCAGAATTCTTCCCTGGGAATTTTTCCTTCCCCAGCATCAAGATCTCCCATTTCCTTTGGTCTTAAGCTGTAAGGCTGTGAGTCTCTGTTACTTTTGGTCATGCCTTGTGCTTTGGGGATAAAAGTGATATACTGGACAGAAAGATACAGAGACAAGGGACAGCGAGATGGGGGTTGCTGGCTTACTGCTCCTATCTGTCCATGTTGATGCCAGCTCTCAGCCACCTTTGCAGGTGGTTCTAGGGCACCCTTGTGCGTGTCTCTTAGGCCCCTGCCTCTTGCAGCAGAAGGCAGCTGTCCCCACAAAAACAGAGGGAACTTTCCTCCCCCAAGGACCTGGCCCTGGACAGGATCCTACTGTGGGGCAAAAGCCAAGATCACTTCCCCACCATGCCATCCACATCAGCGCCCTGTTGTGGTAGGCTCCTAAGCACAGCTGTTTCCTAAACAGGATGCAGTTTTGTCCTTGCTACAGTCCCGAGGGCACAGCCTGCTCATTTTCATTTTACAAATAGGAAGGTGAAGAAGTCTGCCCTAAACCTGGGTCTGCCTGCGTCTTGGGCCAGCATCCCTCCCTCTCCCTAGAGCAGCCTTGGGGGTCCCCCTTCCCTGGTCCTGTGGTCACATAGAGGCTCTAGACCTGGTGATCTCCTTGGTCCCTTATGTACTGGCATGGAGAGGTCACATCTGCCTTAGTTCCAGACCCTCCCTCTCTGTGTCTGGAAAGTGGGATGACAGTCTGTTATGGTTAATACATTGTGTCAACTTGGGGAGTCTGGAGGTTTGGCTGAGTGACTCAGTAGGAAGCCAGGGTGCTTACTTTGTACACATCCTGAGCCTGTGGAAGAGGAGGGCATAGAGATTGTGTGAGAGCTACACACCCCCTGGGTGGGGGTAGGCTGTTTACAAGGTAAGGGAAAGAAAGAGCCTGCTTGCCTGCCATTCCACACACACATTTGCTGGTTGTTTGCTGCCATGAACATTTGCCCTCTGCCATGTGCCACTCTGCCTTTGAGCTAGCCAAGTATGGACTGAAACCTCCACAAACTGTAAGCTAAATAAACATTTCCTTCCTTCATTTTGGGTATTGGGTATTTTATCTCAGCAATGAGAGAAAAGTAACCAAGACATGGTCCTGCTTTGCCTTTTCCCAGGTCAAGGATAGGCCATGCCAGAGCATGTGGGGAGCACGGAGCATGGCCTTTCCTTGCAGGCAGGATGCTGGAGAGATGCAGGGAGCCTGTCCTTATGCCTTCTGATAAAGGACAAACTCCTAGTAAAACTGACTCCTAATGAAAAGTGATTTTTAAAACTTCCTTGAATCCAAGTAGAGCCACCATAATGGCCTGTCCACTTCTGTTCCATCATCCCCCTTATGGCTCAAGGTCAACCTTCAGGACATCTGGTCCTGTTTTGTTTATTCATTCATTCATTCATTGATTCATTCATTCCCCTAGCAATAGTATATAGTAGGGAACACAGCAGATAAAGCCCTAACAGAATCTACATTCCAGTGCAGTTCAGAAAGATAATTTGCATTACAATTATGTAAATTGTAGAGTACAAGAAAAGGAATGGATAAAGTAGAGGGCAAAGGGACAGGATCTCCTTGTTTAGCTAGAAGAATGCCCCAAGTAGGAACAATGGTACTTGCAAAGGCCCTGGGATGGAAGTGGGCTTGTGGAGTTGAGCAACAACGAGGGGGCCAATGAGGCCACGGCAGAGGGAGCCAGAGAGGCAGGGAGGATGCCAGAAGTTGCCCCAGCTGGGCAGGAGCCAAGGAAGAGTGAGACCACCGCACACCTGAGGGAAGACCCCAAGAGCTCAGCTCCAGAGGCAGACATTCCTCAGTGCATTCCCAGGGCAAGGAAGAAAGTGTCCGGGTAGCAGTGAGAAGCCACCAGTGTATCCCCATTCAGTCTGTGATCATGTCCCAGCAGTGTCATAGGTTTGCACAACTCTAAACTGAGGGTCCTAACGCACACTGTGAGATGCTGTGGGGACATGGGAGATGGAGGCTGCATACACACAGTCTGGGGCTCACCAGTGCCCTTCATCACCCCTGCAGGCCCTCTTGCTGCCTTCCTGCCCAGTGACCTCCCCAGGAAGGAGCATGCACTGTTCCCCAGTCTTGAAAGCACTGAAGCTCTATGGCTGCATTTGAAGTGCAATTATTACACACCCTTCAGGGAATGTGCGTCCACAATGAGATCTCTGTCAAAACTTTCATCAATGGAGGATCCGGGGAAGATGGCGACCGGGTGAGCAGCAAGGGAGCGAACCTCCTTAATAAACACCACCAGCTCGAGACAGACTTGGTGAGCGTGAATGCCGGAACCTCGGCTGGGAAGTTTAAACTGGGCGTATTTCTCTGAGATGCCGGGGGAGATGTGGTAGGGCGGACCAGGCTGCCGGGGCGAGACGTGGGAA
>PVLD010005541.1:0-111078 GCA_004027595.1 Dinomys branickii
GTATGGACTCCAGTTTTGACCACTTGCCTACAAAGTTCCCAAAACTGTCTTTCTTTATAGCTGAATAATATTCCATTATATAAAAATGCCACAATTTTTTAATCCAGTCTTCTGTGGATGGACACTTGGGTTGTTTCCACATTTTAGCTATTACAAATTGTGCTGCTATAAACATGGGTGCACATATATCAGAGTGATACAATGTTTTTAGATCTTCTGGGAAAATACCCAGAAGAGGAATAGCTGGTTTGAATGGAACCTCTAGACCTAGTTTGCTGAGAAGTCTCCAAACTGCTCTCCACAGTGGTTGCACCAGTCTGCATTCCCACCAGCAGTGTAATAGAGTCCCTACTTCTCCACAGCCTCGCCAGCATCTGTTATTGGATGACTGGACCTCTCAATGGTGACAACTACCGTTAATTTTGAAGGAGGCTCAGAGCAACTCAACACTGTTTCTCTACGTACAAGAAGATGTCCTCATCCCGAGCTTCCAGATCCCATTCTTTCCTGATTAATGCTTTAATTTTCACATGAGAAAATTAGTAAGACTTGAATCCAACTGCCAGTTTCATTCAGCCACTTGCACCATTAAATTGTGTGTTTGATTTTCAGCAATGTTAGCCCTGCAGCTATAAGAAATAAGAGTTTTGTTCAGGGTTGTCATGGAAGCTGCCTGATTTTTCAGACCATGACTCGAGGTGAGAGTTAACAGGCCTGAGCTCGTTATTTTCTCTCTGTAAGCACTCAAGGACACTCACAAAATTCCATTTCATACGACAGTCCTTATAGTCATCAGCACCACTGCCCGCAAGAGCCGGGCCACTCGAACCCCCAAGGCACGTGCTGCAATTATCACTTTATCACAGTCAAGCCTAGGTGATCGCGTGATTAGATGTCACCCTGTGGCACACCGCGGATTGTAAGCGTCGCATTTCTCATTAGCAGGGAGCTCAACAACATGTTCAAGTCCAAGGGCATGACCAAGTTCATCTCGGATCCCATGTTTGGGGGTCAAGGACCAAGGACAGAGTCTGTAGTTGTCTGTATCCAATCAGGAGATAGAGAGAGACCACACAGGGAAGTGTAACATAAGAATGATTAACTAGAATAAAAGAATAGTTATATGATGCTAGGAAATGCCAAGTAGCTGCCCGAGATTGAGTGGAAGTGCTCCAGGAAGGGTAAACTGGAAAGAGGTTGAGAGCTCCCTGGAGAAGCTGTGGTTTTGTTGCCAGACAGAGGAGGACTGGGTGCTTGAGACAGACATGAGCTGCTCTGGAGGTCCTGGCAAATGGATGTCAGCCTCCAGGATCCAGTTGGAAATTAGACAGTCAATGAGCAGTGATGTGGGTGTGTGTTTACCAAGTCTGGGCACCAGTGAGGTCAGAAGGCTCAGTGCTTCTGGGCTGCATGGAAAGAAGTGGGGCTTGCCGAAGGAATGGCCCCTTCATGTGACCTCCTGGCCTCAAGCAGGTGGGGTGTTGGCTGCAGTAGATTATCACCAGTCCATAGCTGGGGTTGCAGAGAAATCACGTTTGCCACCTGTGGTTTATGCAGGTTGTGGCAGATGCCTTTGTACCAAGTATTACATTATATATAGCCCGCCTTCTGTACCTGTGGGATCTGCACATATAGATTCAATCAACTATGGAGGGGAGATATGTGAAAAAATTTGCATCTGCATTGAATATGAACAGACATTTTTCTTATCATTTCCTAAACAATACACCATAACAGCTATTTATATAGCATTTACATTGTGTTTGGCAGTAAAAGCCATCTAGAGATAACTGTGTCCATGGGAAAATTGTGTGGGGTCTATGGAAATACGATACCCTTTTATGTCAGGGATTTGAGTATCCTTAGAATTTGGTACCTTTGTGGGATGGCATAGTCCTGGGCAAAATCCCCTGAGCATCCTGAGGGTCAACTTGGTCCAGGCATATGTAACTTACCACAGTCATTATTTTACAGTTAGAGTGAAGTATAGAAAACTCGTCTCCCTTTATGCTACCACATTTAAATTGTCTTAAATATCTCTTTTATATACCTTTAGAACTACATGAAATGGTATTATAATTTTTGTTTCAACCCCCAAGCACAATTTAGAAACTCAATAAGCAGTATTGCTTTTACCCATATTTTATCTTTTCTATCATTATTTTTCCTTCCTGGGGTCCTAGGGCCCCACTCCCCTTATTCTGTTTAGAGAGCTTCCCTCAGCCATTTCTTAGGGGTAGACCAGCTGGTGACAAATGCTCTTTGTTGTCCCTTATTTGGAAATGTCTTGATTTCCACTTCATTACAGAAAGAAGTTGGAATCCAGGGCTGACATTTCTTTACTATTAGCCCTTGATAAATACCATGCCTTTCCTTCTGGCCTCTGCTCTCAGATGGGAGATCTGCTCTGTGAGAATATCCTCCCACTGCAGCGGAGGTGTTGCTTCTCAATCACTGCCTTCAAGACTTTTCAATTTTTAAGGTTCAGAAGTTCAGCTATGCTGTGTTTTGGTGTGAGTTTCTTTAGCTTACTCCTGGCTGAGGCTTTCTCTCTTTCCTCAAAGTGTGGATTTATGTATTTTGCCGAGTTGAAGCGTGGAGCTGTTGTTTCTTTGATTACTTCTTAAACTCAATTCTGCTTTTCCGTGTCTTCCTGGGACTCTGATGGGGGGAATGGTAGATTCTTAGTCTACAGGTGCCTGAGGTTCTGTGCATTTCTCTTCATCCTTTTCTCTGTTGTTTGGGTGCAGTCATTTCTATTGTTCTGTCTTCAGTTCTTGGATTCTTCTTTTCTGTCCTTTCCGCTTGGTGAGTGAGCTCATCATTTGAGTGTTTAAATTTGTGGTTGTTGTGTTTTTTATCTGGATGTCCTCCAAGCACCTCATTTGCTCTTAGGTATGGAATTTGGAGGGTGTTTGGATCAGGGGGACTTATAGTTGACTTGCTGTTAGAAGATGGAGTCTGACCTGAGGAGGTGTATCCCTGGGGGTGTGTTCTGGAAGTTCGTTGATCTTCTTCACTTCCTGTCTGCTATCCTGTGAGCAGTTCTCCCTTTGCCATACTGTTCTGCCTTGGAGCCAGCTGACTATCAACTGAAATTCTGAAAACTGTGAACTAAAATAAACCTTTCTTCCTTTAAGTTGTGGTTATCAAGTATTTTGTCCCAGTGACGAGGAAAATAACTAAGACAATTACAGTATTTTTCATTTTAAAATTTCCACTTGTTTATTCTTTTACCCTCTATTTCTTTGTTGGAGTGTCTCCATTTTTTGAGTGTATTTGCAAGTGTTCACCGAACATGTTTATGATGGCTGCTTTAAATTTCTTGGGTAATGCAGACCCATCTTACCTCTTGGTGTTGCCATCTTTGGATTGCCTTTCGCATTCAGTTTGAGGTTGCTATGGCTGTTACTTACAATGACTCCCCAAGAGCTCATTGTGGTAAAGGCTTGGCTGCCAGCTGATGGGCTTTGGAAGTTATTGGACTTCAAAGGCTCTAACCACGTCAGTGGATCCACCCGTTGATGAGACCATAATGTGATCGCATTATCGGGAGCTGAAGAAACAGGAAGTGAGGGTTAGTTAAAGGGTGGATCACAGGGGCATGGCCCTGGGGGGTCCCGTCCCTTTCCTCCCTGACTCTTTCCATCTCTCTCTGCTTCCTAGCCAGCACGAGATGAGCAGCTTTCCTGCTCCATTCCCTTCGGCCATGGTACTCTGCCTCGCCTCAGCCCACGAACAGTGGACCTAGCTGACCATGGACTGAATCCACTGAAACTGTGAACCCAAATAAGCCTTCTTTTCTTCTAAGTTGTTTGTGTCAACATGGTGGAAAGCTGACTAATACAGAATTCTTTGTGGCTCCTGATGTAACTAGTGACTTTTTACTGAAACTTGGACATTTGAGTATTCACTTGTGAGAGTCAGGATATATGACACCTTCTGTGTTTAATGACTTCCTCTGATGCTGCCCTGGCAGGAGAATAGAGTAGTGTGAGGCTCAGGCTCCCTGCTCAGCCACCGTTGAACCCAAGGCCTGCATTCTTATTGCTCTTTGGGGACAGTAGCAGTTCTGGCTCCCACAAAGCCTTCACTCACATCTCCCTGTCTGAGACACAGAGGAATGCCTGTCCTTGCTCCCACCCAGCTGGAAGGGGAGGTAGATAAATAGATTGTGGCACATCTGTACATGGGAATAATACTTGGCAATAAAAAAGACCAGATGACTGAAGCACACAGCAGCTTGGGTGAGTCCCAAAGACATTATCCCAAGCCACAGAAGCTGGACTGAACATGATTCCATTTACAGAAATTCTGGAAAAGGCAAAAATGTAGTGACAGAAAACAGATCTGTGGTCACCAGGGGCTGGAGGGTGAGGAAGGGGCTGACCACAATGAAGTTTGGGGAGATACGGGGATAACAGTATCCTTTTATGTCTTATATTGGTGGTGATGCAATTGTATAGGCTTGACGAAATTTGTAGAACTTTACACTTTGTGTGTTTCACTGTGTGTCTGTGCTACTTAATTAAAAACCAGCGCTCAGTAGAGTGTGCAACTGTAGAGATGGAGCAACGGAGGAGGCGCTTGCCTGCCCCCTCTCAGCATCACTGTTGGTCCCAACTGCCTATAATTTAAGTATAAACCCACAGCCCCATGACGTGTATCTGTTGTTTCATGTAGTGTGCACACCATGTGCATCAGTCAGCTTTCCACTGCTGGGACAAAAACACTTGACCCCCAAAGCTTCAAGGAGGAGACGTATAATTTGGCTTATGTTTCCATGGGTTGTGTTCCATGGTCTGCTGGCTCTAAGGCAGAGGCATCTTGGCAGAAAGGTGTGGAAGAAAGTTATTCCACTCATGGCAGGTGGGAGCCAGAGCAGGTCAGAAGTCCTCTAGTCCTCTAGGGCACGCCCCATGACCCGTTTCCTCCACGTAGGCCCCTTTTCCTAAAAGTCAGCTGTGACTCATCCCTCACAATCCAGTCACTTCCCCAGGAGTCTCTAACAATGAAGGTGACAGCCAACTAACTGTCATCCATTGTTTTTGTGTACAGAGTACCTGTCCATACCTAGTATTTCCAAAGTGGGCAGCTCAGTGTGCAAGAGCTACCCCTTACTACACTCTGAATCAGGTCAGTCCTGGGGCCTCTTTTCCCTACCCATCCTTTGAATTCAGCATTGCATCTGTTTGTTATTTCCCTGGTAATTATCATAATTATATGAAACAATAACTATTGCCAACACAATATTCTGAATTGCATTATTTCACATTGTAAACACATCTGTTTATTACCTGACAGACAATTGTAAATTGTGGTGTCATATAGCATTTTATTTTATGCATTAAAAGCTACAAGGGATTGTGGCAAACTCCAACACAGCCAGACCCGCAGTGGGAAGCTCTGGCATTGGTGTCTGTGAGAGCCAGAAAGGTCACCCTCAGGGTGGCATTCAGGGAAGGAAGGAGGGCAATGCTGGATGACAACTCTCAACTTTGTGCTAGCCCTTTCAGCCTGCAATAAAGCTCTGAGATTTTCTGTCTCCAATTGCCATAGAGGAGATCTAGGCACATAGCATTCAAGACTGGCCCCTTACTTGTCATTTAACTAAGTATGGCACCCCTATCCACAATTTCAGGTTACTTCATATGTACACACCATTCTTCCTGTTTTACAGATGAGGAAACAAGGCTCAGGGATATAAAAGACTTGCCTAGAAAGAATCACAAGATATTGCTAAGCAGGGTACTGTCTCTGAAGGCAGCACAGCACCACGTGTCAACCTTCCTAGATGGTTTTCATTCTTGCTGGTCCCTGCATTGCCTGAAACCTTCCTCTTAGGTACCAACATGGCTCGTTCCATCAGTAGGCTCTTGTTCAAATACCACCGCCTTCTTCCTGAGGGTAACCTGGCCTACCCATTTGAAGCTGCATTACTGCATCCTTCCTGCCCCTTCTCCCACCTTCCTTCACCATCTCCTGTCCTCTCTTACCCTGCTTTCCTTCCCCATAATGTGTATCATCTTCCAGTACATTATGTAATTTATTTTTAAAAACCACTTTTTGTCTGTCTCTTTAATTGGAACATAGTTCCATAACCCAAGCTCTTTTATTTGCTGGTGTCCTGTAACACTAGAGAGATCAACTCACCCTCTTTTGCCCCAGACTTGCCTGGTTTTAAAAAGTCCTGTAGCCCCAGCTGAAATAGGACCCTCCAACATGAAACAGCTGCCAGCTCACAGTAGTGCTCAGCAAACATCAGAATTCATAAACAAACGAATTTTCAATAGATGGGAACTAAATTGGAACTGTGCCTTATTTTTGCAGCATCACAGTATTCCACTTAATGACTGACTGAGGAGGGTTCCAGCTCTTCTTGTCTGTTGTTCCACCACTTTTTGTCTGAAAATATTTTACTAAATCAAGCATGATTCTTTATTAATTTGAGTGCCCTGGGTAGTGTTGCACAGTGATCTATGCAGGATGCTCACATCAGCTCTGTGCTGCTTGATTTCTGGGCCACTGTGAGTGCCATGGTGGAATCAGCACCATGTGCCCACACCCCTGCTTTCTCTCTCTATTTTGCATGCCAGCAAAAAGTTGGTCCTAAAATGGATGTCAAACAGTGCTTGAGCTGGACTGACCCAAGAAACAAAAGAAGATAATTTTGCTTTGTGTTAAAATGCAAATTAGCAAACTATTCAAGTCCTTCAAAGAAATGGGTGAGAAAAGAGAAGGAAATGTAACAAGCAGCAGACAAAAACTGAGCATGGTGGTTCACACCAGCAATTCAAGCACTGTGGGAGGCTGAGGCAGGAGGACCAGGAATTTGAACTCTGTGTAGACAATTTAGTGACTTAGCAAGATACTGTCTCAAAAAAAAAAAAAAAATTGAAAAGAACCAGAGAGGTAGCCCAGTGCAAGGTCTTAAGTTTAATTTAGCACTGAAAAATGAAAGAGAAGCAGACACAGAGGCTGTCCTTGACAACAAGGCTAGAACACTGACAAAGATAGCAGAAGGGAAGCTTGAGAAACTCTGGACTGCAGTGTAGTTAGTGTTTTACTAAAGAATGGCAGTGCAACGCCATGGACAGAGGGACCTATCAACACTAATGTTGACTCTTTTCAACATTGATGTCACAGTATATTTGAGTGATGGATCTGGGGAAAAATCAGCAGCAATGTATCTTGGAGAAAGTGGTGTGTTACCCTGGGAGGGGTGGTGGTAAGGCAAAAATCCTCACTGGCCAAAATGACCCTCAGATTCCTTCAGGCAGGCATCATGTTGGAGTCATACTGTTTAGCTGGTTCTTGCTATCTAACATTGCCAAAACACAGTGACTTAAAATGATGACTGTTTATGTATTTCATGAATCTACTGGAGAGAAATTGAGGCAGAGCTTGGTTCAGTAGTTCTTCCTGTCTTGGATGGGCTTGCTGTGTCTGTGGTTGGCTGCCAGGTCTGTTAGGGCTTGGCTAGACCAGAAAGGTGTCATGGCGTGGCTTGGTTTGGGTCCACATTGCCTCAGACTTTCCATGGGTCTATTCCTACTGCTTAGGGCAGAAATCTATAAGCGTTTTGAGACCAGGCATATCATCCTAATGTCACTGTTATTATCCAGAGCTGGAGAGTAGAGAAAAAGTCTCAGGGTCTCATTTTTTTTCTTTTATTTGTTTTTGGGACAGGACCTTGCTAGGTCACTAAGTTGCTTGGGCTGAACTTTTGGTCCTGCTGCCTCAGCCTTGGATTACAGGTATGTACCACCATGCCAAACTGGTCTCTAGGTCTTGATGGGGAGAACAACCAAATGTCCTTGTAGAGGACAGGGACAGGGAAAGAAGATGCTGGGGAGGTTTTTTTATTGTTTGTTTTGTTTTTACTTTTGAGACAAAGTCTTGTTATGCAGTTCAAGGTGGCCTTGAATGCACTACTTAGCCCAGTCTGGCCTCGATCTCACCTCCTGTCAGGAATACAGGCATGCACCATCATGTTGGCAGATGCTATTTTTCTGCAATCTATGAACAGAATCTCTTAGTACTTCCAACTCAGCCAGTTTTTTCTCTAGTGTTGAACTGTGCCTTATCTCCTTGTCTAGTCAACAGATAATTTGGGGCTTACATTTTTGGTGCATAATGTACCCCAAATTCTGCTAATATTGGAGCTGAGTTCTGTAGAGAGGTGCTAGAGATGTGAAGGGGGTAGGGGCTGAGCCTACTTGAGAGACCTAGGGCTACAACCTACTGCATTCATGCACTTGCTTGCTGCTGACTGCCAGGGTCCTTGCTAAGTGATGGAAACTGCTGCTTTCTTTTTTTGTCCAACCTATGAAGTTGGAATTCAGTGACTTAAGTTTGCATGTGGAGGGGCTCCGCAGTGTAAAGCTTTGGGAGTTTCTGAGAAATCAAAGATAGCAGCAGCACAGAAGGGCTTAAGCTCAGTGAGGAAGCAGCCTTAAGCTGATCAAAGCAAAACGGATTGGCCTGGAAAGAGAAAAGCATATGAATAATTTTCAGCAAATTGCTCCTAGGTTGTTGTGATAAGTGCTTACAGAGAGTTTTGTTTAATTCTCACTGACCCTCATTTTACAAGTGGAAATCCTAAAGTGAAAGGATTTCACTTGTTGAGCCATGACGTGGCCCAAGGGCAGCCCTTGGATTTGAACCCAGGATGTTCACTTCCAGCTGCAGCTCCTCCAGGCTCTTCAAGAAGCCCAGGCCATCCTGATATTAGGCTTTTCCCCCAAACATCCACAACCTATGTACCATCCACAGGGAAGCCGCATCATTTGTGTATGAAAGCGAAGTGATTGCCTCAGTGCTTTCTTCTTGGACTTGATCAGGCTTTCTGCACGTTGTGTCTGTGTAAACTCTCTTCTGGCCTGCTCAGTTGTCTTAATTTGTTTAAGCAAAATATAATTTCATCACCAAATGGAATTAATTTGGGCGAAGCTGTTGTGAAAGCTGACATGTAATTGGCTCTGACAGGTGGTGGAGCAGCTTTGGGGATGGGCCCTCCGTGCAGGCAGGCGGTGTGCTGAGCCAGCCCATGAAGATCCTTCTAGGCCCTTCTGGATGCTCTTGCTGGCTGAGAAAAGTCACCCAGATTAAGTTATCAAATTATAGAAGCATTTCCCAAAGGATAGTGGGCTACAGTTGCGTATTTTTAAAATGTAATAGTTATATATTTGTTTTAATGGTCTCTTGGAAAAATTGAGCTTCCCTTTTTTGGCAATGATTTGGTAAAGCCCTGCCCCACTACTACGTGTTTATTTTTGTCCCTGCCCCCACCCTTACCCCTGCATAGACAAAATATGGCATCATGGCACTTACCTTGTATTTCTTTGCTGGTGAGAATGAGCATCTTTTTATGTATGTCGCTTCCTTTTTTAAAGATTTCTTGGATTTTTAAAAGATTTTAGAGCTGCTAGACTTAAACTTTCAGAGCAGTTTTAGGTTTATTTGAAAGAAGAAGGAAGAGTGCATGGTTCTCACGCCCCACGTTAACTCCCTCTCCCATGCAGCTTTCCAGCAGTGAACGCCTGGCTTTAGTGCAGCACAGGTGCAACAGTTGCGACAGTTGCTGAGCAAAGGCATGTAGCTGAAGTCCATGCATTTTATATTAGGGTCCCCTTTTTTGTGTGGCACTGGGAACTGAGCATGGGCCCTTCACTGAGCTGCACCCCCAGCCCTTTTTATTTGTTGAGACATAAGTCACTAAGTTGGCCAGGCTGAGTGCAACTTGCAATCCTCCTGCCTCAGCCTTCCAGACTGCTGGGATTGCAGGTATGCACCATCTTGCCTGGCAAGGGTCCACTCTTTATGTGGTCCATTTTATGAATTTTATTAAGTGTTTAGTGATGTGTATCCCCCATAACAGTGTCGTACAAAATGGCTTCACTTCCCTGAAGCTCGTTCATGTTCTTCCTGTTCACTTTCCCTCCCCGTTACCCGCTGACAACCACTCATTTATTCTTTCTTACTAACTCATAGTTTTGTCTTTTGCCGAATGTCAGAATTGGAATCATGCAGTACCCAGCCTTTTCAGCCTGGCATTTTCCACTTAGCAGCATGCATTTAAGTTTCCTTTGTATCTTTTTGTGGCTTGATGGCTTATTTCTCTTTATTGCTGAATAATACTCCGTTGTCTGGATGTACCAAATTTTGTTTATCCATTCAGCTTATGAAGGACATCTTTGTCACTTCCATGTTTTCACAATTACAAAAAAGCTGCATAAATACCACTGTGCGGCTCTTTTGTGTGTGAGTGTAAATTATTATTTCATTGTGTAGTAATGGTTTCCACCTGCCTTTTTCCTCAAGACTTTAAAAAAAATTGTGATGAAATACACTTAACATAAAATTTACCTTTTTAATCATTTTAAGTGTACCGTTTAGTGTTATTCAGTACTTTCACATTATGGGGCCCACGGTCCCTGCTGCAGTTACTTTTCTTGTTGCTGAGACACAATACCAAACACCCACAGGCTAAAGGAGGAACAGTTGATTTCAGCTTATCGTTAATAGAGGCTTCAGTCCATAGCTGGCTGCCTCTAATGCAGGGTTGATGGCAGAGGGGCATCACAGAGGAGAAATGGTCCGTGTCAGGGCAGGCAGGAGGCAGCAAAGCAAGACTCCCTTTCCTTTTTATCCCATCCAGACTACAAACCTTTTGGGTGGTTCTACCACACCCAGAGTGGGCCTTCTCATTATCCACAGCCAGAATCAATTAGAGAACTAATCCAGTATCACACACCCTTAATCCCGACACAATACACCCTAGAACCAGCTACCTCTGAAAAACCTCACCTATGAGCATGAGGCTTTGGCGGACATGTAGATACAAGTCATAAAAGTTCCCTTTCAAAATCATTGTATAAATGAATGAATGAATGAGTGAATGAAGGAATGAATGAATGAGGGATAAGAGTAAACCAGAAGCTGGACTTTTGGAGATGGGGAAAGACATCAACAGGAGTTTGGAGGAAAGGAAGATGGGTGCGACAGGATCCTAAAAGACTAAAATATATTAAATGCGTGTATCAGCTTTGGAGAACAAATGTAGAATTCCGTACTACTAACATTCACTAATTAAAAAAAAATTGTAGTGGTACTCCTGCAAAATGGGTAGATGCAGGGATGGAAGGAAGTCAGAGTGTCAGGGGTCTGCACCCAGGGGCAGAGTCTGTGACGGCGGTACAGCCTAGATGAAGTTTCGGGAATTGTAGCAAATGCAACGTCTCTGCAGCCAGCTCCTTCCGAAAGGGCGAATCCATTTAACGTGGCCAGTGCATTTCTCCATAGTCTTTCTTCCAAGACCCTGACTGTGAATTTGTAAAACCCATTTGGGGCATTTCCGCATTCTCTCTGTGCCCAGGCCCACTTAGAGGTTGTTTGTGATAAGGGTTTGGAAGTTGTCATTTCTTCCTTTAATATTTCTTCCACCTATCAGATCACTTCTCCTTCAAAAAGTTGCACATTTGCACCACAAGATATGATCAAACTGGAGGACTGGGGGCCTGGGGAGCATGCCTGGCAGAATAAAATAATCCATAAGTTCTCTGTGTGGTGGAGTGTTGGGATGGTGGTGGGGTGAGCCCTTGACACTGAGTCTAGGGGACCAGAGCATTATTCTGGACTCTTCCTTGTCTTCTTAGCTCCTGTCCCTTATGTTCCCCATCAGCCCAATGGAGAGAATACAACTTTCCCCCGCTTGATTCAGAGAGAGCAAAATTAGCTGAGGCTCATGGAGGTTTTCTGAAAAATGTGCCATCCCCGAAGGAAGCTATGAGCTTGTAGGGATCAGCTATTACTTAGAGGCCTGGGTTTGCTACGGTCACAGAGCAGGCTGAAGAGAAAGCCAACAGATATGGGGCAGGTGTGTTAGGGACCTAATGCTCTTTCTCTGATGTTCTACTTTGAAGCCCAAGCCTCCCATCCCAGGACAGCCAGTTCTGGCCTCCTTTTCTTCCCACACCTCTGCCCAGTGATGGGCTTAGGTTTGCAAGGGGCACACAGTGTTAGCCCCCAGCTCTCCAGCAAGCTCCTGCGGAGACTCCCTCGGGCAGCAGATCCCTTAGTTCTTACCCACTTTCTCGTCAATCTTGGGCTCCTTGTGGGTGCTCTGGGGTTCACTGTGGGGCAGGAGAACTTCAGGGGCTGCCTCTGTCCCTGCCCTGAGTTTGGCTTTGGGTGTTTTGTCTGGACCCCACTCTCTCAGGCGCCCCAGGAGTGGAGTCCCAGTCATCTGGTCCTCAACTCCCCACAGAGGCAGAGGTGGAAAGCATCCCTCCCCTTTCTGCTGGTTCCCACCCTTCTGCTTCCCCTCCTCCTGGGGACTGTCAGAACCTGAGGATTCAAAAACCTCACTGGGATTCCTCAGACTTCTTTCCTTAGGGTTTAGGGTTCTGGGATTTGGAGGTCTTGACTCTGTTTCTGCCACAGGGGTCCTCACAGAAGCCCTGCCTATGGTCCCTTTGGTCACCACTTCAGAGCCACTACAGGCAGCATCCTGTTGGGGCCCCAGAGCTTGCTCCAGCACCCATGTGGCCGGGTGCAAACACTGGAGTGCGGGTTCCATAAGCAGCCGACACAGCAGCTTGTGATTTCTCGCTATCTCGTGGGATTAAGCTCCAGTTGCCCACGATGGAGGCCTGTGGGATGACGCACACCCTGCATCTTCCTCCAGCTTGGCCTTCCCACTCCTCTCTGAGTGTTTCCCAGGATCTCCTTTCAAATAGAATGGATCCTCTTCCCAGGAACCCAACCTGAGACCTCCCTTCCCAGAGGCAATGAATGGAGTCTGCTGCTTTGACTGATGGGGGAAGAGACAGGGGTAGGAGGAAAATAGGGTGGGGGAGGAACCATTAGTTAATAGTTCAAAATATTATGGCGTGTTATTGAAAACGCGGGGAAATGGAGCACTTATCCTGTGCTGGGCATACCACATACGTTATTTCCTCCTCCCAGTAGCTCAGCCCTCATTATGCTGTTCCTAGAGCCAAGGAAACCAAGTCTGAGGGTTGTCGCTGGGCAGATGGAGGAGTGGGGAGAGCTGCGAGGCCTGCCGTCCCCGGGTCTCTCTCCAGGGTCCTCATCTAGTCCAAGGGATTCTGCATCTTCCATTTCCTTCAGTTCTGATGAATTCTAGCAGCTACTTATTTCTCTACCTAGTTCTGCCTGTCCATCTTTTCTTCAAAGACTGTAAGCTCTCAGATTTCTTGAGGCCAAGGGCTCTTGCAGATGACCTGGTGCTGTGAAATCAATGCTGTTGGCCAGAGGTTTGTGTGAGGGACAGACAGTGGAGACAGTGGCCTTTGTCCTGCCCTCTACCCAGTGGTGTCCTGGTCAACATTGAAACCAGCTCTCAGGATTACAAGAAAACTGATCCATAGCATTTGCCAATTTCTGTGGTGTCAATACACCTACCAGTTGGAGCTGTGAATGCCATACCACTACCCTGAAGCCGAGAGGAGGGGAGGATGTGAAATCTCACACTATGTGTAGTATCCCACCATGCAGACACCATCAGTAGAAGCCACCACAGAGCACTGGGAGGACTGAGAGGGGTGAGATCTCACTGGAGTATTTTGTATCCGCTATGGGCTGATGTTTGTGTGCCCCTGTCAAATTCATTCCTTGACGTCCTCACCTGAAACATGCTGACGTTTGGAACTGGGGGTGATTAGGTCATGCGCAGGGAGCCTTCATGAATGGGGTTAGTGCCCTTGCAAAGGGTCTCCAAAGAACTTTATGCCTCTTCTGTGGTAGAAGGAGGCAGCGAAGTGTCATCTATAAACCAGGAAGAGGGCTGTCACCAGCCACCGAATCTGCTGGAGCCTTGATTTTAGACTCTCAGCCTCCAGTACTGTGGGAAATAAACATGTGTTGGTAAAATCACCCAGAAGAGTGTACCTTTGGCTGGAGAAACCTAAAATTCCTTTTGCCCGCCACCGAATACTTTCACTCGAGAAAGACCATATTTTTGTGTTTTGCATTGAGATAGTATCTTTCTGTATTGTGGTGAAACTCACAGAAATTTAAATTCATTGTTTTTACTATTTTATTATTTATTCTTTTTTTATGTTTTAGGTACCAGGAACTGAACTCAGGACCTCGTGCTTGCCAGGTAGGTGCTGTGCCACTGAGCTATATCCCGGGCTGTCTTGACTATTTTAAAGTACACAGTTTAGTGGTATTTGGTACAGACATAATTTTGTGCAACTAGTACCTCTATCTTGTTCCAAAACTTTCATTATCCTTAAGGAAATCCTAAACCCAAATGAAATGTCCACTCTTCATTTTTTCTCACCTGCTAGCAGCTGCTGTAATCTGTTTTTTACTTGTATAGATTTGCCCATTCCAAGGCCAATGCAAATGGAATCACACAATATATACCATTTTGGGTCTGATGTGTTTCACTCAGCGTAATGTTGTCAAGGTCCATCCATGCACAGCGTGTGTTAGTGTTTTATTTCTTTTTGTGGCTCAGTAGTACTTCCCTGTCTGATTTATCTGCGCTTGGCTAATCCACTCATCAACACGCTCATTAGTTTTCCGTCAGTGGTGGACAGCTGTGTCATTTCTACCTTTTGACTATGTTGAAGAGAGCAAATCTCAACACACTTTTGGGCACAAGCGTGAATACCATTGTTTTCGATTCATTTGGGGATGTATCCTTGGTAAAATTATGGGCATATCCAGCTTAACTTTTTGAGGTACTGCCAAACTGTTTTTCCAGAGTGGCTACATCATTTTTTCCCCATCAGTAGTGTTTAAGGCTTCAGTTTCTCCAAATCCTTACTAATATTCATTATATTCAGCTTATCATTATTACTGTGGCTGTGCTACTGGGCATGAAGTCATATTGCACTGTGATTTTGATTTACATTCCCCCAGTGACTAACAGTATTGTGCTTCTTCTCATATGCTTGGGGCACAATCATTTGTCTTCCTTGGAGAAATGTCTGTTCAAATCCTTTACTCATTTAAAAACTGGGTTGTTTGTTTTGAGTTACAAGGGTTCTTCATACATTCTGAAGATATTAGATATATGGTTTGCAAACATTTTCTCCTATTTTGCATCTTTTCACTTTCTTGATATTGTCCTTTGATGCATAAAAGTTTTAACTTTGAATCCAATTTATCTATGTTTTTTCCTTTTGCTGGTTGGGCTTTTGGTATCACAGCCATTGTTAGAATCCATTGTTAAATCCAAAGTTTGATCGGAAATTTAATCTTTTGTCTTTTTCTCAAAGTTTTGTAGTTTTTGCTTAGGTCTGTTATACATTTCAAATTAAGTTTTGCATATGGTGCGAGGTAGGAGGCCAACTTCATTCTGTCACACCTAGATATCCACTTGTAGTAGCTTTGATTTCACTATAATTTACTTAATTATAAGTGAGTGTAATTTAACTTTGAATCAAGGACTGTGTTTAACACTCAGCTTGCAAAGTTCCTGGAAATTTGATAATCAGCTTTGTGGGGGCTGTGTGGTATGAACGGGCCCCACTGTGCTGCTGATTTTACCATATACTGCTTGGACGATATGGCCCCTAAGGGCTGGAATTTGCAGGTTTTTTAAAGGAGCTGAGCTGCAGGATGGGTGAAGTTTGCTCGTGGAGCTCTGGGATGATGGGCGCCTAAGGACCCTCTTAGGAACCAGCCTATCTGACATTTACTGCTGTATCTGGCTTTCCTCTTATGACTTAAGAGAATATGACCAGTTCTCTCTCTCTCCCCAGTATGTGCTTAGCTGCTCCTCTGGCTTCATGGTGACCAATTTTGTCCCAATTGAGTCTGAAGGGGCTTTGGAAGTCCTACCTGTAATCAGGAACCCAAGCCTTGGCCTGAAGCTGAGAAAGTGCTCCATTACCTGGGAACATCACCAGATCAAAGATAGGGCTTCTAGTTACATTTGAGTTTTAGATAAGTCATGTACAGTATTTTAATATTAACATGACCCATGCAAGATTTAGGACATACTTACACTAAAAGTAATTCTCACACAAAATTTGGGACATACTCACTACACCAAAGGAGCTACACATTGTTTATCTCGAAGTCATACATAGCTGAGAATCCTGCGCTTTTGTTTGCTAAACCTGGCAAGCCTCCTTTGAGGTCTGTTTCTCCCTGTTCTTTCCTATAGCAGAGATTCAGAATCTCAAAGTGGAAAGGGCCTGTTTCCTTGTCCATTTTACAGATCTTGAAACTGAGTAAGTAAAAGGCAGGCTTCAAGGAGGCTTGCACATGAACCCTGCTTTGCCATGTAGTTGCCACATGACAGGTCAAGTTGCAGTTTTCGCTTTGCGAACTTGGGTACAAGGGTACTTGTTGATGGTTGTCAGGGTTCAAGGTGTGTGAAATGCCGGCAGGGTCAGGGGAGCATTCGCCGATGGAGAGAAGAGGTACTTAGCATAAACGGTGGTTTTCTCTGGCAGGTTGCCTGACCTCTTGAGCTGTCCAGATGATGTGGAATGGAGGCTCCAGAACCCACCTGCCCTGCTCCAGCTGCCAGGGGCCAGACAATTCCTATGCCTGGCCCTGCGGGGGCCCCAAGCGGACAGGCCTCTCCTCGTCTGACCCTGGGGCCCATCATCCTGCCTCCAGAGCAGAGCCTGCCCCCTGCCCTGATCCTGAAGGCTCTGCCTACCCCGCTGTACCACACCGTGCCTCCCGGGGGCCTCCAGCCACGCGCACCACTGGTGACGGGCAGCCTGGATGGGGGCAGTGTCCCCTTCATCCTCAGCCCCCTGCTGCAGCCTGAAGGGCCTGGGCCGACCCAGGTGGGCAAGCCAGCTGGCCCAGCCCTGACAGTGAACATCGTGGGCCCCCTGCCTGTGCTGTCCCCAGGTCTGGGGACCACGCTGGGCAGCCCAGGCAAGGCACGGAACGCTGGCAAGTACCTGTGCCCTCACTGTGGCCGGGACTGCCTGAAACCCAGTGTTTTGGAGAAGCACATCAGGTCCCACACGGGTGAGAGGCCCTTTCCCTGTGCTACCTGTGGCATTGCCTTTAAGACCCAGAGCAACCTGTACAAGCACAGGAGGACACAGACGCATCTCAGCAACTCCCGGCTATCCTTGGAGTCTGAGGGGGGTGGGAGCGGCGTCTCGGAGGAGGGGCACAGGGCTGGAGAGCCCTCCCCGGCAGACAGCAGGCAGGAGAGCTGGAGCCAGAGAGCAGGTGGCGGAGCACCCGGAAGGCCTCTCTCCCCAGGTGCCCTTCTGTCCCTCGGTGTCAAGAACCTAGATGTGCAGGCAGAAGTTGCTCCCCGAGTAGGGTCCATGTCTGCCCGCAGAGAGGCCCCCATGGACTCCTCCCAGATGGCGTCACCTGGGCTCCCTCCGGCCAGCACACAGCCCTGGCGGAAGCTGCCAGAACCAAAGCCATCCTTCCTGCCCCGGCAGCAGGAGATATCTTTGGAGAAGCCCTGGGATGCCAAGGCTTCTGAGGGCCGGCTGAGGAAGTGTGAGAGCACCGACTCAGGCTACTTGTCTCGCTCGGACAGTGTGGAGCAGCCGCCACTGCCCTCTAGTCCCCTGCACAGCCTGTCAGAGCACAGTGCAGAATCCGAGGGTGAGGGAGGCCCAGGCCTAGTACCTAGACACACCAGGGCCGAGTCCATGGCATCAGGGGCCAGCATGGAGCTGGAGAAGAAGCGGCTGGAGGAGCGCATTGCCCAGCTCATCTCGCACAACCAGGCCGTGGTGGATGACCCCCAGCTGGACCACGTGCGGCCCCGCAAGACCGTCCTGTCCAAGCAGGGCAGCATCGACCTGCCCATGCCCTACACCTACAAGGACTCCTTCCACTTTGACATCCGGGCACTGGAGCCTGGCCGCAGGAGGGCTGCCCTCAGCCCAGCCTGCTCTACCTTCACAGCTCTGGACAAGTCACGGCCCCTCTTCTTCCATTCCGTGCCCACTCAGCTCTCCACCACTGTGGAATACGTTCCTGTCACCAGGAGTAACTCACTCCCCTTTGTTGAGCCCTCCAGCACATGGCCAGAGCCACGAGACCCACAGGACATCGGCCCCAGGATGCAGAAGCCGCTGAGCCCCAGGCTGGCCCCAGCCCGACGGGGTTGCCACTCTGGGCTTACCTTGGCAGATGTCCCCAGCGGCCACCCTCGGGCCTTGGTGAGACAGGCTGCTGTGGAGGACGTGCCCTGTACTCCCACTGGAGAGCCTGTGGCCCCCACAGGGGACCTGGTTGGAAAGAGAATCATCCCAGGAGAGGGAGCCACCCACAGGGGCAGATCGGCCAGTAAGAAGTATGGCCAGAGGAAGCCGAAGTTGTTCTCCCAGCACAAGTGGCAGGTGTATGGCGATGAGACGTTCAGGAGAATCTACCAGAAAATGAAAGCCGGCCATCAGGGACCGCGGAGAGCCAGGGATGCACAGGCGGCCCGGGGAACAGAGCTAGACCCTTCTCCACAGAAAGAGGAAGCAGGGTCCAAAGATGCAGCCCCATATCATGACAGTGGGACACCTGTCCTTGGTGACATTTCTGTAGAGACCAAGTCAGGGCCTTGGGGAAGTCTGCCAGCTCCAGAGGGCTCTTTGGAGACTGAGTGCCCTAAACAGGGAAGGACAGTGGCCAGCACAGGAGGCAGTGACCAGCACAGGATGGCCAGGGGCATGTCATCCCCCACTCTTGGCAGCAGAGACCCCCCTGGTTCAGGCAACAGGAGCCCTCTGCCTCCTCCAAATGAGCAGCTGGAACTGAGCCGGCAGCTGCCCCTAGCACCTGGGCCCCTCCACGAAGGTGACCTGGGAGCTCCCAGGCCTGCCATGTCAGACCTCCAGCTGGAAGCGGGCATTCCTGGGGGTGGGTGTGTGAAGGAGACATGCCCACGGGCTCCAGCCATGCTGAGACGGCCTGGGGGTGGCTCTGGGGAGCCCTGGCCTGTGGAGGACAAACTCCCCTCGGAAAGGAAGAAGCTGAAGGTGGAAGGGCTAAACCCCCAGGAGCGGCCGGGACCCCTAGGAGCAGAGATCCCAGGTGACTCTGCTCAGGGTGCTTCTCTGCCCTCCAAGAGGCAGGACAGTGACCCTGAGGAGGCAACAGGGGTGCCACAGGAGAATACCGAGGAGGTGACTGATCACTTGGCATTCTCTGGCACCTTCTTGGCTGCTCCTGCGGCCCAAAGACAGGCAGGGCCGGAGGACAAGGAGCCCGTGCTGTCTTATGTCACGAGGGCCCCTGGGCAGCATCCCCAGGTGGTCGCCCAGTCTCAAGCTCCTGTCATCTTCCCAGCTATGGCAGACAGCACCTTTCTTCCCAAGTACCTCCTCAGGTTACCTCAGGGAGACACCCCCTCCCTGCTGCCTGTCCCCCTGGTGTCCATGAAAGGCCAGCACTCTCTCTGCACAGCTGGGCCACCCAAGGAACTGGGGCTGACCTGGTCTCCTGGCCCAGGATCAGACCCAGTCCCAGGTGAGGCAGACGGCAGCCTGGAGGAGTCCAGCTCTTTTGGGCCAAGGGACGGAAAGAACAAGATGCAAGTGGGAAGGGAAAAGCAAAAGGAGACTGACACGCATGTCCTGGCTTCCAGGGAGTCTCCTGGCTCAGCCACAGGGGTCCCTGGGGAGACAGCCTCTCTCCCACCTGTCTCCACGTGTGACGCCCTTATAGTTCAGGACAAGTGGGGTGAGACCTACACCACCTGTCACCCCTGCATAGGCAGCACATCAGCAAGGGCCGTGACCTCTGAGGGTATCCTGAAGCACCAGACATCCAGCGGGGAGCTGCAGGGGCCTCTTGAGGGTGCCCCAGAAGACCCTCCCTCAAAGGTCAGTCCCTGCTGCTCCATCCAACCTGGCTCTTTCCTCACCACCCGAACAAGGCCACAGCCCTTGCCCCTGGGCCACCCAGTGCTGTCCCTGTCACCTGACTTAGGGACCCCAGGGAACTGTGGGGCCCAGAGTCCCTTCCCCTCGCTGAAGGCTGAACCCCAGCTCACATGGTGTTGCCTGAGGCGCAGCCTGCCCTTGCCCCAGGAGCAGGAGGAGAAGGGTGCTTCCGTGTACTCAGCTCTGCACTTCCTTGGCGGCAGTCTCCGGGGTGGAGGTTCTGACGCCCTGCCCCTCAACGATGGAGGATGTGCCAGCGGAGAAGGACGAGGAGGAAGAGGAGGAGCAGGGCCAGCACAGACGCCCCAGGTAACACCAGTTCTGTCCACGTGGGCCTGAGAGAGCATGCGTGAAGCCCTCCCTACAGCAACTGCCGTCTCTTCTGTCTTCTCAGCCTCCTCCCAAGGGAGGTTGGGGCTCCACACCTAGGGAGGGAAAGAAGAAAGGCTTTAAATACACACAAAAGAAAGTCATAGAAAACTAAGTTTGAGAGTAAAGAATTATTGTACCGTAGCTGCTGCGTGAGATACTGTTCATAACACTGTGTAAGGTTAACTGAACTTCCTGGTAGCAGAAGCAAAAACTTTTATTGAGTGATAGACTCCAGGCCAAAAAACAAAACAAAATAAAGCAAAACAACGTAAAACTCTTAAAAGGAGACAGTCATTATACCAGGTTGGAAAATAATTACTATTGTTAGACCCAAAGGTACTACTGAGTTTCCCAAGAGCAGAGGCAAATAAGGAAATGCAGCCAGTGCTCAAGGAGGTTCTTCCTTGGTGATGAAATGTTAGGTGCATGGCTCCATCTTGAGAATGAGCCTTCCATGCCTTGAGGACTTAATCCTGCCCAGCTCTGTTTGTTCCAGGGTCACTAAGCAGGGTCTGGAATCCTCAGTTCTAATTTAGCCCCTTGAGCAATGACAGATGTCAAGACTTGGAACTTGGCAAGCTGCCTTGCTTTTTTCTTCAGGTACAGCCTGGGGTGGTGCAGTAATAGTGGTGGGACTGAGAGGAGAAACCCAAGTCCAGCTTTCAGGCCACCTTCCTCCAAAAACAGGACTGGGAGGGTGACATGGACCCTGGTGTTCCTGAGGCCTTTTCTCTGGGAGCCAGCCCAGGCTGAGTTCTAGAAAGTTCTGGTACACTCTGCAGGCACCTAGTTGGAGCCCTTACGGATGCAGGTGCTTTGTCACTGAAGCATTTCCACGTCTGAGTCCTGTAGACGGGCACCCTGTCTGCAGAAAGAGAGCGCGTCACGGTTGTGCCTGCCACGAGGAGTTGGCAGTACACTGGTAACACGCCTGCTGTTTTCAGCTTTCCTGCCTGAGAGTCTCAGGGACGAGGTTCCAGGACCCGATGTTGGACCCAGAATGGAAGAAAGGCCTGTCTCGAAGGAGGGCAAAGATGACTCGTGGGAACAGCAAGCAGAAAAAACTGAGGATCAATCCCAAAAGGTAGGATGTGTGCCCCCCTCCACCCTTTCCATACATGCCCAGTGGCAGGAAGTATAAACTGCACCTAGTTCAACCCCAAAGACTTGACATGGGGCTTGAGGGGGCTTCTCTGTGCTCTAGAGAGGGGGCTCTTATTTTGTAGGCTCTGTAACTCTCTCGATTAAAGGGCTGACTTCATTCCCCATGAACCCACCCTGCAGGACTCCACGGTCTGTGTGTTTTTCCCTCATACCTTTCTAAGCTAACCATCCAGCAAATGCTGGAAATCACTTGGTTGAAAGCACACCCATCCAATGCAAATCCTAAAGAAGGAGGGTATTCATTATTCACGGTGTTTATTGCTTTTTGAATTATGCAGGCAATGTATGTTCATTGTAGGAAAACTAGAAAATACAGAGGAGCAAACAGAAGACAGTAACATATCTGAGGAATCCTGGCCCTTGGGGTAATGGATGTGAACGTGTAGAAATTTGTCTCCTTGAGACACATCCATGTACACACTGATGACAGATGAGAGGACACGGATTTCCACACCACTCTTTCATTGTGTGATTGTCTTGCTTCCTTGCTTAAAACCCTCAGACTGCTTCTTATGTACAAGTTAAAAAGTAAGGCACACACAGCCCTCTTCAAGCCCAGCACTCAGAAACATCCTGCCCTTGTTTTCCCATGACATCTTTCTCTCCCAGTCAGAGGGACCAGGTCTGCCTCTGCCCTTACTCCATTCTCCAGCCCACCCTCCCCGCCAGATCCCTGAAGCACGTCCTAGAATGCTCTTGATCTTCTCCTCCCCTGTGCAAACTTGATCCAAAGTCCAGGTGTTCTTCAGGAGGTGACGCAGACACTTCATTTTCCCCTGCAGCTGCCGGGACGCTCAAGGGCTGGAGATGACCTCTGTTTCTTTGAGTCTCCCTCCCACTGTCCTCAGTTGTCTGCAGGACCACGTGTCCTGAGCCAACCCCATGGAGTAATGCTTGCTGTGTTCCCAGCACCGCACGAGAGTGATGTGATTGTGTGCGTTAGGTCATTAGATCCTACTGGGCCTCTGAGAGGTAGATGCATCATTAGGGCTGTCTTTCTCACAAGGACATAGAGACACAGAGAGGTCAGATTTGAGCCAGCAAGGCTCATTCCATAATCTGTGTGCCAGTGAGGCCTGCCCTGTGCTCCAGGCCTGTCCCGGGTATGTTAGTTGCCTGGACTAATTTTGCATTGCTCTGTAGGACCCAGTAGCTCTGGGAAGGGGCCTATGAGTCTACATTTCTAACAAGGAACGATGTTGGCCTTGCCCAAGGAGCAGACTTTATGTTGCTCCAAACAACACCTCATCCTCACCAACACCTGTCATTTTTGGTACGTGCTTTATTGCATTGGTCATTCAGAGCTCTCATGGCAAAGCCCAAGTGAAAATAGCCTCACCTCAAGCAGGACTGCTGTAATGGCCAGTGGGGGTAGGAATGGTTCAACAAAGGAAGCTTTGGATGTAGATCTCAGACAAGCAAAGAATGCAGGTTGACCAGACCAAAGAATATCTTCCTGTGAAGTTCTGGGGAGGAAGGGATGTTGGCAATGTGACTGTTACTGCCCCGGGAATCTTATTGACAAGAAAGAAGTCCTAAGTCACACGTGAGTGACAACAGGTGACCCTGAAGTCTAGGCAGCGTGAGGAACTTAGCCAGCGTTGGGGGGGGGCAAGCGGGCTCTTAGTTCCCACTGTCCCCAGACCTCCTTGGCTAACTCGGCCAACCTCCACCGAGCCTGGGTGGAGGCCGGAGATCCCAGGGGGAGGTCCCAGGAAGCTGGGGGCATCTCTCCAGGATGCCTTGCAAACCTGTTAGCAGCTCTTGAGCAAAACATCATCCATGTTAGCATGTCATTATGCTGGTGCTCAGTCTAGAGGTTTTGACAATTAGTAGCAATGTAATAAAAATCAGATTTCACATGAAAATCTGGATTTCTCCCCTCTCTTGAGCTCTCAGAAGGTCTGAAGACACTGGGCCTGGCTTCTTGCTGGCAACTGTGGGCTGGAGCTGAGCAGTGGCCACTTCTGGTGGGTGACAGCTTGCCCCAGTCCCTGCCTCTCCCTGTTGCCTTAATTTCAGCCTGCCTGTCTCAGTTATCTATCTGGTGCTCATAGGCGTTTGAGTTCTTCCTCCTAATAGTTGGCCTAGTAGCTGGCCAAAAGAGTGCCTTCTACTGAAAGAATTTGTCAGCAAGAGACTAGGGAGGCTTCAAATATGTTTTTATTTATTTTAAAGGAAAAAAACAATAAAAATGATACAGAATTTCAAAACAAGATGATAGGAAATTAACAATAGTTATTATTACTATTGTTTTCTTCAAAGTACTTGCTCAGATTACCAGACACAGGCATGCAACATTGATCAAAAGCAATGTAAGCACTAATTGTTCCTTTCAGTGAACTAATAGAAATTAATAGTACAATTATCTTAGGTATTGTGTGTGTGCGTGTGTGCGTGCATGTGTGTGTGTGTGTGTGTGTGTGTGTGTGTGCGCGCGTATTTCCCTTCCTTCTTTTCTCCTTTCTCCCATCCCAGCTGTTCTTTCCTTTTGAGAAGTTTCTTTTCCTTTCAAATATCTGTTGTACCTTTCAGATTTTTATTCATTCTTTCAGTTTCTTCCACTAGGGAGGCAATATGGTGTTTACACATGTGGGTCTGATTTATTTCACTTATGAGTATGGTCTCTAGTTGCATCCATTTACCTATAAAAGCCTGGAGTTTTTCTTTATAGCTGAGTAGTACTCCATTATATAGAAATACCACATCTTTTTTATCCATTCCTTGGTTGATGGGCATTTGGGCTGTTTCCAAGATTTACCTATTACATGTGTGCACATATATTGCTGTGGTATGATGTTTTCAATTCTTTTGGAAAAATACCTAGAAGGGGAATATCTGGGTCGACTGAGACCACTAATCCTAGTTTTTTGAGGACTCTCCACACTGATTTCCACAGTGGTTGTACATTGATATCTACAATCTAGAACATATAAAGAATTAAAAAGAAATCAGGACCCCAAAATTCAAAGACCCAATCCAAAAACAGGCATCTGAGATGAATATGCTCTTCTCAGATGAAAAAATACAAATGGCAAATAAATATATGAGAAAATGTTTAGCAGCATTGGTCATTTGAGAGATGCAAATTAAAACCACACTGAGATTCCATCTCAGCCCAGAGTGAATGGCTATCATCAAGAAATCAACCAATAACAAGTTCTGGTGGGGGTGTGGGGAAAAAGGAATTAAATATTTATTAATTGGGCATTACCCATTCATCATCTATTCCTCATTAGCTCATGACTATCCTTCTGGTTAATTCCAAAGTCAGGGCTGTTGTGCTTGCTGCTCTCTGTGACTCCACCCCAGAGTCCCACTCTAGCTGTCCTTGTGTAGCAAGGACATAAACCCAGTGGGCAGCTTCTGTGCCCTGATGGCTCTCCCTGTATTCTCTGTCCAATCCTTCGGACTCATTTTCTCCTAGAATCCCCCGCTGTCTCTACATCTGTCTGTTTGGAAGTTTATTAGCCAATTCCTGCCCCCCAGGATAAAAGCCCTCTGACAATAGGGCCACATCTACCTTGCTCATCTTTGGGTTCCAAGCATTAGAACAGTGACCAGCACAGAAGCAGGAAAGTGTCACCAGTTATTAATGCGTTTGGTATTCTCCAAACTTGGCAGATAGGCTCTGAGGGCTGTGTGAATTATCTATTGCTACATAACAAATTACTCCAAGACTCTGTGGTTCCAAGCGATACACACTTATCATTTCTTGGCATTTCTGTAGGCCAAGGACTCAAGAGTGGCTTAGCTGGGTCATTCTGGCATGAGGTCTCTCTTGCGATTGCAGTCAAAGTGTTGGCTGGGGATTCAGGCATCTGAAAGCTTGTTGGGGACCAGAAGGTCCACTTCCAAGGTGGTTCCCTCACATGGTGCTGATTACTGGAAGCAGGTCTCAGTTCCTCCCTATGTGTGTCTATCTCTCCATGGACAGCTGAGTCATCCCCCTGAAGGGTAGGCTGGCTCCCAGAGTGATGATTCTGGACAGCATGGCAAAGCCACACCCTCTTTTATGGTCTATTCTCACAAGTCATTTTCTATTATTTCTGTCATATCCTATTGGTTATCTAGGCCAGTGCTATTCTTCCAGGGAGGGAAGTATATGGGCCATGACCACCAGAAGGGGGTGGGGACCATCTTGGCAAAGCCCTTCTGTCCAGAGAGGGAGGCAGGAAGATGAAACCTAACCACGAGATATGGCAGCTTGTGATAAGATGAAAACCAAAATGGGTCCCAAAGTGCATTGGCCATGGAGTTAGTAGATGGGAATTCCAGTCATGGACACATGGCCCCATGTGCCAGCCAGCATTTTGCACTCTCTGCATGCATCAACCCACTTGATACTAAATACAGTATTATGCTGTTGGGAAGAGTGGAAGCAGGATTGTAGAACAGTCTTCCAGATTACCTCTCCCTGGTAAGCATGCCCTGGATAATTCTGCCCTTGGGTGTGAGTGTGCCTGAGTGAATCATGTGGGCACTTCTAAAGGAGGGCTGGAGGTCAGAGACAAAGGTGATCCGAGAAACTGGAAGGTGTGGTTAGTGCTCTTGGGTCGGCTTTGAGGAGCAGATGTCCACACTGACAGAAATGGCAGGCCACCTTGAGGAGCCAAGGGCAGCCAGAAGGTGTGGACTTAATTTTTATAACTCCAACTACACACCAGGAGAATGGTTCTTCCAGTAGCTGGGGAGCGTAGAGGAAGCCCTTGAACTTTGGGAAGGAATAAAGCCTGGGTGACAACTGGCTTTATTTAGCCTGATGAGAGCCTAAGCAGATTCCAGCTAAGCTTAGGCTGGACACCCGGACTTCAGAAACTGCGAGACAGTAAACTGGGGTCGCTTTCTGCTGCTAAACTCGTACTAACATGGAGGCAGGCAGGTACCATTTACAGATTGGAGAATGGAGGCCTGGAAAGCAGAAGTGAACCAAGCAAGGCCCCACAGCACTCTAGGGCCTGGACACTAGCGCTGGTTCTCAGAGGGCCCCTAAGGAGTCCTGAGGTCAGGCGGCAGGTGCCCTCCCTATGTGCCTGGCATGTGGTAAGGGCTCACTTGCAACAGCTGCTTGTGGTTCTGTGTTTAAAACCTGGAGCCCTGGCACAGATCAATGTCCGCATTGTTCACAGGGAAAAGCAAGGCCAGCAGGAGGGAAGGGCTTGGCAAAGTCCCCACAGGAGCCTGAATCTGGGCATATGCACCCCTCCCCAAGAGTGCCTCTGAGCAGGCGGTCTCTGTAGCTCTGATACCGCAAGAAGAGAGGCCTTGGGGGAAGAAGGAAGGTCTCTGAGTGTGGCTGGGTAGGCACAACAGTCCTTCATGTGAAGGTCACCAGGCTGGCTCACAGGGCCCAAGAGCCTGAGTGCAGTAACCTTTGTGTATTCAAGTGGCTCCCATTACAATGGTGGGGAGGAGCTATACTTCGGACCAAGTCCAGAGGGCCAGATTACTTACCGTGCAGCAACACCCATTCCAAGGTCTGTCTTTCAAAAACTTTTAACATTTGAACTGGATTTTAAGAAATAATGTCTTGTTTATGACCCTTAAAGCGATTCTCTGATGTGGAAATTTTCATTATCCGTCCTATAGACAAGGGAATAGCAGTTCAGAGAACTATAATAGTGTATCCTTTTTTATTTTTTTTTTGACAAGTGACAAGTTACCATACTGTGTCTTAAAATAACATCCATTTATGAGTTCACCATTTCAGCAGTTCAGAGGTCTGGACATGGTTTAGCTGGCTCCTCTACAGAGGTCTCCCAGGGCTGCAGTCAAGATCAAGGTGGGGCCTTGGGTGTGTTCTCATTCAGGGGTCTAACTAGGGAAGGAAGGTCTACCTCTAAGTTCAGGCAGCTGGCAGAATTCCTTGTTGTGAGGCACAGAACTCACCGCAGCTTGTTTCTTCAAAGCCCACAGAAGAGACAGAGTACCTCCACAGCTTCCATCTCTGACCTCTAAGCCAGCTATTGAAGGGCTCCTCTGATTAGACAAGTCCCTACCTTTTCATTAGGGACTTTAATTACATCAGAAAAGCACTTGTACCGTGGCGATGCTTCCTAGTTAGAATCAAGTTGCAGGTTCTGCCTATGTTCAGGGAGAAATTACACAAAGGTGTGACTTAGGAAGGTTCATCCTGGCATGTCTACCGCACACAGCTTTTTCGGGCTGGCCTGGTCAGAGGAGGTAGGACGCTACCTGAGTTTTCTATAACTGGTGTTTTCTGTCATCCCTGCTGGTGTGCAGTTGTGAAGACTTTTGGTCTTTGACCTGGAGGTGTTCATAAGGGAATGCAATGCTGGATGTGTGGTAAAAGTGTTTCCTTTAAAGGTAAATTTCTCACAAAGCCGTTGGTTCCACCATATTTGGCCTCCAAGGATTTGGTGAGGAGGTTACCAATTTGTTTGACCCACACGGAACTTGAAATGGAATTGATTTTCTGATGTTAGAATCACTCCATGTACAAAAGTTTTGTTTCCCTTTTTCCCCTTCCATTTTCTCTTTTTATATCTCTTTTCCCTGCTTTCCCACTTCCTTCATCTCTAAGGGCTCATGCGAGTAGACTGGACTCCCCAGTGCTGCGGTTAATGCCATTAATCAAACTGTTCACAGGCTCTGGGCATTAGGAGACTGATGTCGCTGAGAAGACGTGGTTCTGCTCACGCCCACCAGTGTCTTCAGATCTCTCTACCATCAGTCTGTCATCTACCTATCTATCTATCTATTAATCAATCATCTATGTATCACCCTTCTACCTACCTATATCATCTGTCTGTTACCTGTCATCTGCCTTCCATTGTCTAGTTAGTTATCTTTCTATCAATGTATTCATCATTTAGCAATCTTCTATCATTTATCTGTTGATCTCTCATATGTTCATCTATTCGTCACGTATCGTCAATGACATGTCTACCCTCTTTTTGTTCTGTCCTTAAGAAAGACGCCTACCTCTCGATTCATTTTTGCTTCAGTTGTTGTAATTTTTGTTGAAGATGAAATGCCACAGCCAAGATTTCCTGGGGGTCTTGACTCATGAATGTTAAAATTCATGAATCAGAGTACCTATTCTTTATTTCTATTTTTTGAAAAAAAGTTAAAAATATAAGAAAGTTCAGAAAATGTGTAACTAACTTCTGGCAAGCGATGAAACTTGGCCTTTAAAATGTTAGCATTTCATCAGCTTTTCTTTGCATCTTAAAAACAAAGCATTACCTTACACATTGTGTGTAATAGAAAGGAAATAAAAATAAAATAAAATTGAAAAGATAATTATGTAGTTTTATGTATTTGGTACAAATCATTTCAATCCATGTTTTTATATTTTGATTAGAAAACCAACGATATATAATATTGTTCTGCAAATATTTATATATTACTATGCCAAATTTCTCATTGTTCAGTTTTGTGTTTAAGCTTATTTCTGCTTTTGAAGATTTCAGTACGTGAGGACTCTAGGTGAAATGTGTTCCCTTATCTGCTGTACAGTGCTGTGTCTGTGAGCGAGGCTTACCCTTCTCTCAGTGCTTGCAGTTCACCATTAGTGGGTTTTTAATGACAAAGTTTTAGGATTCTGTATATATCCTACATTTGTATGGATTCTTTGCCTATATAGATATTGCAAATATTTTTCCAGGTATATTATTTGTGTTTTGAAGTCTATTTATTTCTGTTTACCCATGTGGTTACTACATCTTACCTCTGCATTCTTTTTTTTAGGGTTATGCGGGAGTTTTTTATTTGAATTTTTTTTCTGGGATTGTTTCCTTCTGCCTAAAGTGTGTGATTAAAAATTTTTCTTCAAGGAAGAAAATTCTCTCCATTTTTTATTAGTCTGAAAATGTTTGTTTCCTCATGGTTGTTGAAAAATATTTTTTGCTGGGTACCTGATCTTAGGCTGACAGCCTTTCTTGGGACACATCAAAGCCATTCCTGCATAATCCTGTGGTTTCCATTTTGTGATGGAGAAGTCAGCCATTAATCTATTCCTCTGTCTTTTAAAAGTCTTTTATCTCTGGCCACTTTTAAGATCTTCTTTTAATCTTTGGTGTTCTGTAGTTTTACTTTGATGTATGGAGGTGGACATTGCTTTTTATTTATTCCATTATAAATCCATTGGGCTTTTATGATTTGTGCATTGATGTCTCCCCAGAAAATCTCCAGCCATCGTTCTTCAAACGTTGTCTCCGATCCAGTCTCTCTCCTCTCTCTAAAACTCAGAAGTAATGTATCTTAGACTCTTTCTCTTGTTTCTCTGTGCTGGTATCTGGATTCTTGGTTCAGATCTATCTTTAAAATCTTACTAGTTTTCTTAACCCACTAAGTTATTTTTGGTAAAGCTTTATTGAAATATAATTGCATTTAATGAATTGCCTATATTTAAAGCATACAATTCATCTGAGCCCAGAGAGCATGCCCATAAATCCCAACCACTTGAGGCAAGAGGATCACAAGTTTGAGGCTAGTCTGTATGAATTAGTTGAGACTCTGTCTTATAATTAAAAATAGAGAGGGCTGGGGAAGTAGTTCAGTGGCAGAGAGGCACTGGGTTTGATATTCAGTTCCAAAAGAAAAGTGCAATTCAATAAGTTTTGATATAGGTGTACACCTGAGTAGCCAACAATATAACCAAGATGAAGAACATGTCCATCACTCCTCAAGATTCCCCATCCCTTTGTGATTCTTCCATCTTACCCACTCTGCTGCCCTCAGATCCTCAGGTACCACTGATGTGCTTTCCGTCCCTGTAGATTAACTTGGTTCTTCTGGACTTTTTAGAAATACAATCACACAATATGTACATGTCTTTTTCCTTTTTGGGATAGCTTTTTTTCAGTAAGCATGCTTATTTCGAGGTTCATCTGTGTTATTATGCATGTCAATAATTCACTTCTTTTTATTGACAAATCTATACCACTGGGTAATCTGTCAAAACTTTTTTATGCATTTCCTTGTTGGTAGATTCTTGGTTTACTTCAGTTTTGGCAAGTTCTTAAGAAATCTGAAAAAAGTGAAAATTAAACTGATGTAAACAAATACTAATCAAAGACTGTTGATGCAAAAAATACATTTAGAAAGTAACCAGACAATGGAAACAAAAATCTTGCCAAGTGCCTCATATAACCCAGCAAACATAAAATTGTGATAAATGGTATGCATTAAATATAGGTACTGTGTACAACAAAGCTACCATAAACTAACTCAAAGCATAAGGAGAGGAATGCTTGCTATTTGTATAATAATATCACAAAAGAATGCTAATGTTCCAAATAAAGAATCTCTAAATTGGTTACAAAAAGAGGCAGAAAAAATGAGCAAAGTAACAGTCAACTCATAGAAAAAATACAACTTGCTCTGGAACAAATGAAGAAGATGCCCAAACTCATTCCTGATCAGAGAAAGTATAAGGGATGACAGTTCCTACTTGGTGGAAGTGTGGGGGGGACTCTAACATACTGCCTATGGAATTATAAATTGATATAGACTTTGAGTATGTGTCAAATTGCAATATTTATCACAATTAGTACCACAATATAATTATATCTATTCATATCATGCATATACACATGGATTATGTCCCAACAACATAGAAATTGTTAAATACATTTTGATGAACTTCTACCATGGAATAGTAATAGAAATAAAAGTTATTATAATTATTTTGTATGTTGGTACCAAACCATTTCTGATAAAGATAATATGAAAAATTTTTAAGAACGATCAACAAACCGGGTGTGGTGGGGCACACCTGTAATCCCAGCACTCAGGATGCTGAGGCAGGAGGATCGTTGTGAGTTTGAAACCAGCCTGGGCTACAAAGTGAGCTCAAGGCCAGTCTGAACGGCGTAGTGAGACCTTGTCTCAAAAAGACAAGAAAAGACAAAAGAAAAGAGGAAAAAAGAAGGATCATCACCATGTCTTCTCAGCGACATCAGTCTCAATCCCCAGAGCCTGTGAACAGTTTGATTAATGGCATTAACCACAGCACCGGGGAGTCCAGCATGAGCCCTTAGAAATGAAGGAAGTGGGAAGGCATGGAAAAGAGATGTAAAAAGAGAAAATGGAAGGGGAAAAAGGGAAACAAAACTTTTGTAAATGGGGTGATTCCAACATCAAAAATCAATTCCAATTCAAGGACCAGGGATGTAGCTCAGTGCTTGCCTTCCAAACATGAGGCCCTGAGTTCAATTCCTGATACTGGAAAAAAAAAAAAAGAACCTCCCATCAGTATTCATATTCAAGTCTTTGTGTGGACATGTGCTTAAAATTATCTGAGGTAAATGCCCAAGAGCAGAATGGCTGGACCATGTGAAAGATGCGTCATTACCTTAGTAAGAGATTGCCAAACTGCCTTCTGAGGTGATTGCGTCACTTCACATCTCTTCCGTACTGTCCTTGGTAACGCTTGGCATGGTCCATTCTCTTTAGTTTTAATCATTTTAATAGGGTATAGTAGTAGCTCAGAATAATTGGAATTTGCATATGGTTCTAGTTACATTATGATCCCAATTACCCTTGCAATTAGCATTTCCCTAATAACTGAGGATACTGGGTATCCTCTCATGCTTTTATTTTCCATTTGTATATCTCTTTTGGTGAAAAATCTATCTTTTTCCCATTGGAAAAATAGAATTATTTTGTTATTTTTGAGTATTGAGAATTTTTAATGTATTCTGGTTATAAATTCCTTATCAAATATGTGATTCACAAATATTTTCTTCTAGGGTATGACCTGTGTTTTAATTCTCTTACCAATGTCTGTTAAAGAGCAGACATCTGTGATTTTTTTTATGAAATCCATTTTTTAATTTTAATTTTGATGAAATTTCTTTTTTTTTTCTTTTTGAGACAGGGTCTTGCTATGCTATGCTCAGGGTGGCCTTCAGCTCACTTTGTAGCCCAGGCTGGTCTTGAGCTCACAATGATCCTCCTGCCTCAGCATCCTGAGTGCTGGGATTACAGGCGTGCCCCACCACACCCAGCTATTTTTTTCTTTTATTGGCTACGCTTTTAGTGTCAGACTACACATAAACATATGCCTCGTCACAACTGCCAGGATTTTCCTTCTTTTTCTTCTAAGCTTTTACATTTCTGACCTACGATCCATCCTCACCTAAGTTTTATATCTGGTGAGATGTATGGATCAAAGTTTCTATTTTTGCAAGTGGATATCTAGTTGTTCTAGAGGTCCTTGTTAATCTATTTGCCTATTTTGATGCAAACATCACAGTGTCTTAATTATACAACCTGGCTTTAAGAGTTACTATAAAGCTAAAATATGCAAGACAGTGTGGGTTTTGCACTGACGCAGACCAAGGTCAATGGAGAGAGTACAGAGACTGACCACAAGTATATGATCAATTGATTTTTGATGAAATAGAAAGGAAATTTGGTGGAAAAATTTTCAATCTTTTCCACAGATGGTGCTGGACCTGGAAACATTCCAGAAATGTTTGTCTCTATTCTCCTGTCTCGGGGATTGGTGCTTCGGGGCTTCATATCTGATATCGTGAGGATGCACTCATGTGTTTAGTTTTATTTGGGATGGCTAACCTAGTTACTACTATGCATCTGGACCAGAAGGCCCTGGTGTATTGCAATGGTTTTTTGTGTTGGTCTACTGAGTTTTAAATACAATTGCTAATTAGAGACCATACTCATAAGTGAAATAAATCAGATGTGCATATGCAAGCAACGTATTGAATCACTAGTGTATGAAACTGAAAGTGGGAATATAAATTAGGAGTTATGAAAGGAAACTGCTCAAAAGTAAAGAGCAAATGGGATGAGGGGAAGGAGAAAAGGAAGAAAGGGATTACTATGTGTGTATGTGTGTATATGCAGGGTGGCTAACACGGTTGCACTATTGACTTATGTCACTTTGTTGGAAGGAACAGTTAAGGAGTAGTTGTTTGATCAACCTTGCATGTCTATATGTGTTTTCCTGAGCATATACTTTGAAGTTATCAATATGTAATACAACAACCATTGTTAATTCCTTGTCACCTTGTCAGTAATTCAGTTTTGATTGTGCTGTTCTTGTGCTACATTGTGTCTGTTTGTTAATGTTTTCATTCTTTTACTTTTAAATAAAATTTTTAAAAATGTAATTGCTAACGGATGTTATGTTTTATTTCCAAAAGGTTCCATTTAATTACTTTATAGTTATGCTTGGTGACTTTTGTATCATAGTCTTTACTTTTATTTTTACTCTTTTAGAAACATATTTAATGTTTTGCATTCGAGAATGCTAACATATGACATCTTAGTGTATCTGACACTGTTTTGTATATTATCTATTTCTTATGGTAACTTGATTTCTTGTTTATGTTGGTGTTTTTGACTGTGGGTTGATGTTTCTAGAACTTTGAGAGTTGGGTTGAATGTAGATTTGTCCAGTAAATATTTGTCTTGCTTCTGCTAGATAGCATTTTAAATGAAATTCTTGGTTTTGTTTTTTTTCTCTACTTGCTTGTTTCCTATAAATTCAGATCTCAAACCCAAGAGAAAGTTGTGTTATTGCTATGAAATTAACAGGAAAGAGTTCCTCCCCCTTGGTGATAAACGTTGAGTTGGGAGTGGTTTGTGATGGCCCTTGGCCAGGTGGTGGAAGTAGGGAGAAGTTACCACCAAGCCCCCTAGATGAGGGGGACATGACCTTCTGAGGTCTCAGTGTTACTCAGGAGTGGAGGTTGGACCTTCTCTTGGCTCTCACCTGAGCACATTCTGAGCTTTGAGTCCTGCCCTCACCAGACCATGAAAATATACAACTGAGCTCACCTGGTTTGGCAGGTGACCCCATAGTGAAAGCAAACTTAACTTTCCAGGTTTCAGTTTTCCCTGTTTTTTTTTTTTTTTTACTTCTATTTTTTACCTTCAAATCAACATACCCAGATGTTTAAAATGTTTTATAATCTGTATTTATTTTTCAGTACAAAGATGAATATGGTCATAGTCAAGCTGAGCATTTACTTTGCCGTGCTGTTGGTAATGGAATCCTTATTTTAACCTCGCTGTCTTTTCTTGTTACTGAGACACTATACCTGACAGCATAAACTAAAAGAGGAAAGGTTTCTCTTGGCTTACTGTTTGCAGCGTTTCAGTCCATAGTCAGCTGGCTCCAGGGTGGCATGGCAGAAGGGCAGAGGAGAATCAGTCCATGGCAGAGTGGTGGGATGCAGAAAGAGATCAAGGGAGGAGTGGGGGAGAGACAGTTTTCGAGATGTAGCCCCAGCTCCTGCAGCCAGGCTTCACCTGCCGACAGCATACTGAGCCAGAGACCCACCAGTGGCTAACCCAGCAATATGGATATCTCGACCCCACTATCCTCTCAAGAGCCCCACCTATGAGTGCATGGGGCTGTGGGGGGCCTCTGGATATAAACCATTAACACTGGACTGTGAGTTTTTTGTCCTTAAGAAGATATATTTTTATCTGTCTCCTTTTTTGTTTGTTTGTTTTGTTTTTGAGCTGGGGTTTTGCTGTGTTTCCCAGGCTATTCTTCAATCTCTGGTCTCCGAGCCATTTTCCCAAAGGGCTGGGACTGTAGGTGCTCGCCACCACATCCGGCCAGAAGTTGATATACTTCAATGCAACTGATGTTTCCTTTGGAATTACTACTTCTTATCTAAGAACTCTCTTCTTACTCTCAATGTCTCAGTATCACAGTGTACAAATATATTCTCTTATGTGTTCTTCTTATATGAATAAATGTATATTCATAGATGAAAGAGTTTATTTTATTTTTTTATATGGACAACTATGGATCATGGGTCAAACATGACTTTTGATCTGTTTTAGTGCCCCCTCATGAGTTCGACATGGTTTTATATTTTTGAAGGGGAGATCCATATACCTACACACACATACACACACAAAGACAGAGGTTGTATGGCCTACAAACTCTAAAATATATCTAGAATTTACATAAAAAGCTTGCAGACGTTTGCATGAGTCCACTTTCCCTTGGTTATTTGCTACGTGTTAGCTTCTTGCTTATCCTTGGGAGTTTATTTCCATCCTGATGCATTCATCCCTTTGTTTGTTGCCAGTTCCAAATGCCGCACTGTCCTAAAAGTGGCTGTTTCGTTACTGAAACCACATGAGTTGAAGGACAGGGATAAGAAAATGAAGGACTCATTTTCAGAGTGGAAATGAAAAAAATGAAGAAAATTCATCTTTAGATTCCTAACTGGCCTGGCTTAGAAGCTAAGAGTGCTCACAAAATACATCTCTGCTGTGCCCCAAGCAGGCACCGGACCATGGAATTGGATTTTATTGATTAATTTGAGACTGTATACGGTGTGGTAGGAGGCATGAGACACTCAGGGACTTGTTTTAGGAAATTTCCAGCAAGAGAGAGCAGAGGAGAGCAAACCTTTGGTTTGGGAACAGAGCTCTGTTCATAGGCAAGGATTTTCCTCTTCACACAGACTGGGGTGTGGGCCTGGTGCTTCTGTGTGCAATGTGGTGGCTCTTCAGCAGCACTGAGCTCAAGCGGCCTCTGCTGCATGTGACTCCTACACAGGGTCAAGGCCCTGGGTCCCACTGACTACAGCTCTCAGTTTTTTGTTGTTGTTTGCTTGTTTCTTTGAAATTGGGTCTCACTATGTAGTCTAGGCTGGTCTTGAACTTGCTGTGTAGCCCTGCCTTGAACTCATGGCAATCCTCCTATCTCAGCCTCCCAGAGTGTTAGAACCACAGGTATATACCACCAGACCTGGTTCTAGCCCTGGGGCTTTGACCGCAGTCTCGGGTTCTGCTTAGGCGGTGCAGAAGCTTCAACATGCATACTTTCACTCTACCTCTTTGTGCTTTGTTACACTCTGTGGGGCTGAGAGAAGAGGAGAGAAAAAAATGACTCATGGGAGGCTGGCCTGTAACCTGCAACGACTGTCCTGTGGATCTGGCCTCCCTGGACAGGGCAGGGGCTGTAGGGTGGCATCGAGAAGCAGGGAGGTTAAAAAAAAAAAAGGCAGGGAGGTCATAGGGATTCCAGCCAGGATCAAGATCCCAGCATAGCCTTGCCTACTTCTTTCTATGTGCTCCTCCGGGGAGTATGTCCTTTTGCCGACAAACTTTCAAGGCTCTCTGCTGCACTGATGGGGCAGGGCTGGTCTCCATGGGGGCTGGGGACAAAGGTATTGTGCTAGTCTCGAGTGTACCTCTAACCTGCATACAGAGACGGGAAGCCAGGTACACGAAACCTAGGAGTCAGATTTAAAATTGGGACCTTAAGTGGCAGCTCATTATAAAAGCATAAATCACTTTACAGGCCAACAAAGTAGACATGAACACAGATACTTAGGTTGATCTTAAAACAGCCTTGAATGAAAATAAAGTGAATAAAGGGGTGAGTTCCATGGTACAGTGTCACTCACTAAAGTGACCCTGGGCATATGTGCATAGTATAGGTATGTGCATAGTTATGGGCGCCTCTCAGCCTGCCTGAGCAGGGGTTCTGAGAAGGGAGCACTTGTACTGCATGCCTGAGCCAGGTTCCTGGAAACAGAGCCTGAGCCGGGGTTCTGTCTGAGAGATGTTCGGAGGGTGGGCTCTGAGGAGACATGAGAGCACGGGGAAAGCAAGACGGACAGAGAGGAGCCTCAGCCCGGCCCTGCAGGAGCTCTGGGAGGTGAACCGCACCTCCAGTGTCCTGCTTAGAGGTGAATGCGCTGTCCTCACACTGCAATGCCAGTCAGTGGCTAAGGGTCCTCCCTGGAAGGAGTTTGTTGTGGCAGCAAGGACACACATGCAGCCCAGGGGAGACCATCAGATAGGGTCCGCAGCCCCTGTGCCTTGGGTAATGCTCCTGGGGGAAGCACTGTACACGCCACCTCTAGGAATATCCAGAAGAGAAAGACACAGACACTGATTGTGACCAAGCAAAGTATTCCATGGTGCCAAGGTCTGCGCGGGCTCTCCCAAGGGCAACAGTGTCCACATTCCACTTTGATGAGATCTGAGTCCAGGGGCTGGGACTCTCCCAGCATTCTCCTGGTTCTTTTGATTGAGTGGAGTCCATGGTTCCAACTGTGCTATTTGTAACACCTGCAAGCAGGTGACAGTCACCCTCTGACTTCAGGAGCAGAGGTGACCTGCCGCACACAGAAGGAGAATTCTCTCAGCAGGTCCCCGCCTCCTTTTGGCCCTTTGTCTCTGCACTGTGAAATCACTCTCTACCTGGGCTCTACAGGAGCCCCAACTGGTTCAGAAGCTTGTGATTAGTGATGCAGCAGCTTGTGGCTCCCTGCCCTGGCTCAGGTAGCTTTTCCAGGAACCTGTGGTCCTGACAAGCACAGTCAACCGCTTCAAAGGACAAGCTGAGCCCCCCGGGGAATGACAGCTTTGCCCCAGGCATGGGAGGTCAGCTTTTCCCAAACGTGGATGCTGGTAAAAATGAACAAAAAGCCATTTTCCAATTGCTGCCATCAGGAAAAACCAGTACCTAAGAGGATCTTACATTCTGCAGATCTTCTTTAAAGTTCTGTGAGCAGCCACGTAGATTAAGGAAATACAGCTGGATCTTGGCGGTGGCTCACATAAATGGCCAAGCAGGTGGCCTCACTTTCCTCCCCAGGAGGTTGTAAGGAGTCACCATGGGAGGTGAGCTCTTATAAACTAAGGCTTTAAGGGGGAGGAATCCCTATGCTCGATCAAGCAGCTAGCAAAAGTGCAAATATCTTTTAACAGAGCTTTAGAGCCAGATGTGGTGGCATATGCCTATAGTGTCTCAGCATTCTGAGAGGCTGAAGCAAGAGGATTGTAAGCTCAAGTCCAGCCTAGGCAACTTAGCAAGACTCTGTCTCAAAAATAAAAAAGAAAGGAAGAGCTAGAGATGTAGCTCAGAGTACTGGGTTCCCTCCCCAGTACTACCTAAAATCAAACTCCTTAGGGGAAATAGCAGCTACTCTTCATTTCCATTTGGTTATTGGCAAAATGCGCATGTTAGACAAGATCACTGGTCTGCTTTGGATCACACATTCCCATCAGTAAAATATTGCAAGCCTGCATCCGGATCAGTACATATTTACTCATCTGTATATTATGCATGTGTTCTATTCTACTGTGGGATGGCATATGTTACAAGGGACATGAAATAGTAGCAGTGAGAACATCTGGGTAGGAATAAATGTAAGTAAAGCCCTGTCTTTTTCTTTCTGCACCCCTGTTTGTCATCCCTCCCTTTGGGATATGAATACATTGAAGCTCACCAATCGGAAGATCCCTAGGGCTCTTCCTGGTGGAAGGCCTGGGAAGAGTTTTAGCCACTGCTACTTGTGACTATTTAAATTCATTAAAGGACGTAACATATAAAGCTCAGTTTCTTGTACATGCTAATTGCATTTCAAATGCTCAGTAGCCACAGTGAGTCAGTGGCTAGATCATTGGCAAATGTAGATTGTAGAACACTTTTTGTCACTGCAGAAAATTTGAGTATATGATTTTTGGCAAGTAGTGATAGCCATGAAGTTTAGCATTTAATCACAATAACTTTTTTTTAAAGGTCCTGCTAAGCAGCATGGGCAACATCTTAAAGCACAGGTTCATTTAGTTCTCATTCCATTGCTGCGTCCAGGGCATCTCTTGAGAAATTCCCAGGGGGAGGACTGTGAAAAAAGGAAGGCAAGAGTGGAAATGTAGAAAGCTGAGATCATGTGGCTCTCTCTCTCTCTCTCTCTCTCTCTCTCTCTCAGTGGAGAAAAGAACTGCCCAAAGACTGCAGAGTGTTTATTTATACACTTGGTAGGTTGATGTCTGGTAAAACCCCTCTGCCTAACAACTAGCTCACCTCTCATGCCTTGTGTTCTCAGGGCTGGTTTGCCTGGCTCACCTTAGACATTTTGTGCTCTTGGAGCTGAAACAGCTTGTTCATGTGGCTCGCTTTGGGTGCTCTGTGTTCTTGGGTTCGCCTTTCTCCAGCCCCATATGCACGATTGATCTCCACTTTCCACTGCTGCCCATACCTCACCCTTTCCTGTTCTGTAGTTGCAATGATAAGCGGTCAGTTGAAGACAGAGGAGCTATGTTTGGAGGACTCTGTAGAGGACTTCTCTTGTGGTTATACTTTACTGATGAATGTTCAAAACCAAGTTGAAGTGAGACCTGTATTAATTAAAATTAATTTTTTGCTATCTATCAAGGTCAGTTAGTACTGAGGATTTACCTTGGAGCCATACATAGCGCCTCTCCATTCCTCTATCAGCGTAGCCATCTGGATGAGTCACAGCCTTGTGCTTGATCCAGTTGCTTTCCCTGAAAGCTTAGGAGACTTTTCTCCCTAGGTAACTCTCTTTAGGTGTACTATACACCTTTGATTTTCTTCCTCTGCGGTCCCACAACCTCCTTGGTCAAGAGTTTGTATAACTCACCAGAGTTGTAGAATGTTGCTGGAAAGGTTCCTTCATGTCCTGGGTTCTCACTGACCTTGCAAGGTTGGGGCCAGAATATTGCCTGTCCTCCTATCCCATCTGTCTTCCTAGTTTTTGATCTCCAAACCTCAATTATTGAACATCCAGAAGAGAAGGGTAATGGCATTACATTGTAATGGGAGGGGTGAGTTTAATATTATAAATTTATCTCAATATCAAGCACCTTGAGATACAAAGTCAAACCATTATTTCCAATTAACCATGAATGTTCTAGTAATAGTTGAATCCCTATATAATGTTAATAAATAACAGTTATATAATTTCACAAAGAAAATTTGAAATCAAGCACCATACATAGTATTGTAGCATGACAATCATAATGACATTTTGTAACACACTTACATTTCCATTTTGACATAGTATAACCTTTTTAATCAGTCATCTCTACCTAACACATAAAAAGCTTTTACCTAATTTGTGGTCCTTTAATGGGATGTCATTGAAGTGTTTGACATTATCTGGACTGCTTAATGTCTAGGCATCTCTAAGCATAATGGCACATACATAGCACATATAATGCATAAGTTTTTATTATTATTATGACTGGTGATCTCATGTTGGCTTGACATGAATCTCCTTTCACCAGCAGTTGCAACACAAAAGAAAGGCAAATGTCTGAATCTGAAAGAAAAAGTCTATCACCATAAACAATTCCTGTTTTACATTTTGGAAGACTTGTACATCTGAAGACGTGAATACATTTTAATACATGATGAGATTAATAACAATCAATTGTCATAGACATTTGAAAACTTTTATTTCTTAATTTAGTTTTGTACCAGAGCATCTTTAAATCTCTTAAACATTACTGTCTGGAAAATTTAATCTTTTGATGATGACCAATGTAAACATATCACAATAATGTTTTTTGAGCAACATTTATTTTGTTGTCTCCCATAAGGCTATGGAGATTGTTGGGACTTCTTATTAATGAGAAAAAGCTGGGGTTTAATTTTTCTCAAGCAGCTGCTCCTTTATTCATTAAAGGGAGCCATAACCAATAATCTTTCAAGCCTGAAGTGTCTCCTTTTAGTTTAACAAATTTCTGATGACCTATGAGAAAACCAATTTTGACATCATTTCGACCAGCTGGCAACTCAGATGAAAAGCATCCTTTTTAAATCTTTAAGCCAAATTAAAGTATAAACAAAAGGATCCAAAAATGAAAAAGAAAAAGGAAAGAAAATAACTGTTGAGCTCAAATAAAAAACAGTTGTTAATAGATTGAACAAATAAACAAACAAATACACAGATAGTCTTCTTACAAAATCAAAGTGCACTCCAATGTACTTTTTGCCAGACTGAATTATAATAACTATTATACCATTTTATAAATTAGTAATTATAAATAGAGTTGTCATAATTTTTTGTAAATCAGCGCCAATCTCTTACAAGAAGAATTTTGTAGGGATGGATCCCCTTTTTTGTAATTAAATTTTGAGTGTGTGGTGAGCATATTTAACAATTCCTTGACCTTAAAGGTTATGAGATGAGGGAAATGTGAAAGTTTTTATAAAACATTTGGAAAGCAGAACTTGTATAAGCTGGGCCATTGTCAATCTTAAGTGCCCACTGGCAGCCAAGGGTACTAAAGGCATCCAAGCAATGAGCCATAACAGGTTTAGCTGTTTCATCAGTGTGGGCAGAAGCAAAAATAAATCCTGAGGAAGTGTCCACTGAAACCTGGAGCCAGAGTAGCAAGCCAAACTCAGGAATGTGAGTGATGATTAGAGTATCACCCCCAGGGATTAATTCCCACAGGGAGTGAGGGACGATGCATTACACACGAGGAATGCTGTTTAACAATTTGAGAAGCCTGTTCCTGGGTTAAAAGGAACTGTTTGCACAAAGCAGAAGTGTTTTGATGGAAGGTGGCATGGGGAGCAGAAGCCTGTTTGATAGTATCTGAGGAAGCAACAGTGGCAGAAGCCAGCAATTTCTCTATGGCAGAGTTTCCCTCAGTGAGAGACCCTGGCAATTGGGAATGGGAATGTAAATGACCAATAAAACAAGGGACATGGTGTGACCGAATGGCAAATTGGAGGGTGTGAAATAAATGAAAAACATCTTGGCCAGTGTCTATAGTGGCAGTTTCAGTGTGGTGCACCACACCACAAACATAAGTACTATCCTAAAAGAGGTTAATGGGGAGTGGGTGAATGATCTGAATGATCTTGCAAGGCCCATATAACCGCCTGCAACTCTGTCTTTTGTCCAGAAGAAAAACTTGTATCCTGTATTCAGGAGGAGGAGGCGGTTACATAACCTCCCCTGGATGAAGAGGGGAGGTTATGCCTATCTGTGTAAACACAGACACCTCCCACTATGGGAACCAAGCTTATTTTTGAAGGGAAGACAAAGGGTGTGAGGAAATCAATTAATTAATTAATCAATTAAACAATTTGTCTGGAGGATAATGACAATCAATAAGACCAGGGAAGTTAGCCAATGTGGATTGCCAAGAGGACAAAAATTGCTACAGTCACTGTTGTTGAACAGTTTAAACCACAAGTGTGATCTCCCCTATATAAACAACATCGGTGACACCAGGCAAAACTTGGAGACCTTTTAAAGTGAGACTGCCACTGCCTAGCTGGAGTCTCACTATTCCTTGGAGCGAAGGTCCATTGACTCCAGTAGGAATAGCTGGGGGACCCATTTCAGGATGAATCTGGAGGAGGAACTGAGGTCTAGGCCTCTGCTATGTTTTGTAATGGCCATGTTGTGAGCAGCCTTCTGAGCACCCTGATCCATGAACAACTCAAAAAATTTTCCTTCCACAGTAAATAATCCCCTGGACTTAAACATGCTTTAGCTATTCCTTCCCAATCATTTGAGGTCATAACCTGTTGTCCTATGAGGTCTATAAAACCCAAGATAAGAGGGGCTGTGGGGCCACTATTCTTTTTCTTCTCGGGGCTCAATTTTAAGATAGTGCTCCGAGCCAAGTCCTCTGTGGTCATCTCAACAGGCATATGTTCATCGAGATGCTCCCTGATCCAGATCCGCAAAGAAAAGGTAAATATGGGAATCAATAATATGGCAACCATTTCTAGATACATCTGTGGTTCTTGGGAACCTGTTGGCTCCATGTTTTACACCTGATGATGGGATCAGTGTTGATGATACCAATACGCCTCTCTCCCTTTTGTGTGCACAACTAGAAGTGCTCTCTCACCTGCTGTATGACCAGTTTCCCTGTACTATGAGCCCCTGTTTGGGTGCCAATATGCCTCATCCAGCACAGCTCTCGAGAAACTCCTGGAAGAAAGACTGAAAAAAAATGAAGGCAAGAGTGAAAATGCAGAAAGCTGAGATCACGTGGGGCTCTCTCAGTAGAGAAAAGAACCACCCAATGACTGCAGTGCATTTATACACTTGGCAGGTTGATGTTGGGTGAAATCCCTCTGCCTAACAACTAGCTCGCCTCTCCTGCCCTGTGTTCTGGAGGCCAGTTCACCTGGTTTCCTCAGGCACTTCATGCTTTTGAGACCGAAACTGCTTGTTCATGTGGCTCACCTGGGGCACTCTGTGTTCTTGGGCTGGCCTTGCTCCAGCACTGCATGTGTGATCAGTCTCCAGCTTCAGCTACTCCCCACATCCCAGCTTCCTGAGTTAGATGTTACCATTACCCTCATGTCCTGGGCTAAGGGAGGGTTGGGGGTTGGAGGGGTCAAAGTTAGAGGCCTGCCACAAGTTTCCCCAGGGAACCTTCAGGGTCATCTTTGATTTCCTGAGTGTGTGCTCTTCAGGCTGATTTCCACACATGTGCTTCTCTGTTTAACAGGTGTGAAGGGAATTTCTGGCAGAGTCGTGCTCAGTTCAGAGCCAGCAGACTGCGCAAGCCACCCTTGGGACCAAGAAGACGCTCTCCCCCACCTTCAAGTGGGCCAGCTTCACCAGAAGTGGCAGGTAAAGCTAGTCTTGGAGGCAAAGCTGGACTGGAGAAGTGAAAGCACCAGGGTCCAGCCTGGACACTGGGCAACAGGAGGCTCAGGACCAAGGGTTGGGTGCATGAGGGACAATGACCAAGCCTGACATTTGTGAGATCATTAGCATGACTCTACATCAATAGAGAGGGCAGGAGGTGAGAAGAGAGCATTCTACACTTGTCCCAGGCCTGGTATGGGCAGAAATTCCTTCAAGAACCTGGGAGAAGGTGAGCCTAAACTTTTGGTGGGGCCTCCTTCACCATCTCCAGGAGGGAGGCTTGCAGAATTCTTTCTGCTCTGTCATTGTGCAGTTCTGGGGATCCATGGATTGTGTGGGAGCTCATGTGGGTAGATGTCTGAGTGGTTCTGTGAGCAGCATGGGTGCCGGGTTATCCTGATCCTCTCTGTAAGCTACTCTTTGCTATGAAAGCAGGGACTCACATGAGGGCTGGATGCTTCCTGGAGAAGCGTAGTTTAACCTGTAACCACTAGGCAACTAGGGCAACTCGCTGACCTTCCCTGGACCTCCACACCTCCTCTCTTCCTCTTTTCCCCAGCTGTAACGAGCTTTGCCTTGGCCTTGCTCAGGGCTGCTTGGGAAGAATGAAGATCTTATGGGAGAGGCCACCAGACCCCATCTAGCCAGCTGTGACTGAGCTACTATCCTTTTGTGGCTCATTGTTGTCTGGTCAAGGGCTGACCCTTGGCTCTGTCTGATGTTTGAAGTTTTTGGTTCCGAGAGACCACATGGGTCGGTGCCCCTTCTTCCACCTTGTGTGGCTCCAGCGTTCCCTACAGGCAGATGGCAAGTGCTTCCTCTACTTACCCTACCATCCCATCCCCAACCTTAACATTCAAAATCCTCTGTGGAGGGAAGGAAAAGGAATAGCATTTTGGTACTCAGGGAGAATTAAATCAAGGCCAGTATTGGTTCTTAAAGCTGGATTACACATTGTAGAAGGCAAAATATTGTTCTGGTTAAGGAAGGTCAAGGGTCAAAATCCAGGGGGAGAGACCGGTATATAGTGGGGCAAGGCTAGGCAGAACTATGTTCAGGATATCCAGCTCTGTTTCTTTGCCACTTCCTGTGGCTGACACTCTCATCTGCATTACATTACTCTTTACCCAGTGGGATTTCCCAGTGGGCTGTGTCTGGTCACACACCCCAAAGAGGAGATCTCAGAGCTGAATGGGGTCTGTCTGTCAGGGAAAGAGAGAGGTCTCACACAGGAAGTACCAGAAGATACTGTTCAATTCTCTGCTGTGTCATTGGGTCTCACTGTGACAATGGCAGGTGGTATCAGAGTCACTTCTGCTTTCTAGGTCCTCTGTGTGTGCTCCTTTTCTTCTCTTTGAGAGCTTCTCCAACTTGCAATCCACTGTCAGGCATGGGAGCCCCACGTGGCAGGGCAGCACCTGTGGAATCATGACCCTTGCTGGCTCGCTTCTCATTCTCTGTTTTCATGATCTTGCCCTCACCCTTGTCCCCATCAAGTCTGGCTCTTGAATGTTCCCTTACATAGGTGTAGAACTCCAACGGTGGCCCTGATGGAACTCTTGCTATGGCACTGGCAGAGAGTTGGTGGCCACGCCAAACCAACCATAAGTCGGCAAGTTGTCCCAGGGGGTGCAGTCTCCTGCCAGCTCTCTTCCCAGCATCTTCAAGGCGGCCAGTCCCAGCTGTTGCTGGAGAGTCATGCCAGCCTCTGTCTAGAGTTGTAGGCTCTGTACTGTGCACTGAAGGGGTGGGAGAAAGATACTCCCTGCTCTGGGTAACTATGATCAGGGTGAAGACAGACCAAGTGACTGGCTCCCTACCTTTGACCAAATCCCACTGGGAATGACAGGATGGTTTTCCTCAAGACATTTCCTGAGTGTGTGGCTAGGACATTGATGCTTTGTCTTTTTTTTTTTTTAAGAGCAGAATATATTTATTGAGAGTTAAAAGCCTGAACAAGATTATCTACACTAGACCTAGGAGAAGAGGAAAGGTTGGAGATCCTCCCTTAGACTAATATGCCTTGGTCCCGGAAGTGTGCTGCTTTTGGAGATAGCTCCTTCTGGTGTCACCCAGAAGTCGGTTCTCTCCACTGTGTCTCAGGTTCAGCCTCCCGAGAGAGAACTGCCCAGAACACTAAGCCGGGACATGGCTTTTATGTGTGTTCTCCTGGACGGGCAAAATTCTAATGTCTCATCTGACCCAGAGACGGGGTATGTGTTCTTTCTCTAAGGCGACTTCCCTGTCTTTGGCATTAACAAACGCTCATCTTAGGGGCTGGGGATATAGCTCAGTGGAATAAGTGCTTGCCTGGCAAGCACAAGGTCCTGAGTTCGATCCCTAGTACCGCAAAAAAAAAAAAAAAAAAAGCAAGACTGATCAAACGCTCATCTTCTGTGGGCTTAACTTATTTGGAACAGGCTAGAGTTCTTTTTCTAAGTCTGAGCTAGATTTAAAGAGACCCATCTTACAGTTTATATCAAATTCCACTAGGAGCATTCTAACATTACTCTCCCTAGCTGAACAACATCAAGCATGGAAAACCAGTACATTTAGCAACTAGTTCAAATGCATCAAACACAATATATACCAGAACAAAACAGGAATAAAATGTCTCATTAAAGAAATATCATAACCTTATAACCTTGCCATGTTCTAACTTAGATTTATCAACATTTTAACAAAACTATGTAAAAAGACAAAGCATAAGCAATTATAAGCAACAGGCAAAAGCATAACAATTTGAAGCATAAAAATGTTACCTAAATGAGTCCCAATCCAGAGTGTGTGAGAGAAAAGCAAACTCTTACCTCTGTCTAAGTATCTCGGTGGCGACCTCCAAAATGATACAGGAAAATAAATCTCCCAACCTGAATGATATCAGACGAGTTCATGTTCTCTAAAATCGAAGAATGAATTTTAGGAACAACGGAGGTTAAGAGCAGAATATATTTATTGAGAGAAAGAAAGCTTCTGTCCAAGAGAGGGACAGAAGGGGGGCCCGAGTGGGTTCCCCTGATGCTTTGTCTTAAGGACCCCTTGGGTGCCTGTGGGAGCTGTTGAATGTGGTTCTAAATGAAAATAGTATCACTTCACATGGATATGCCATGTAAAATGTCACATGTGACCTGGCTTTCAGTGTTGGAAAATCATTTTGCAGAAAGTTTAATTATGAACCTTAATCATGAAAACCAAAGTCCCCTCCCCCCTCATCATACCCTGGCAGGACATGTTCCATGCTTTGGGAAACCACACTCTGAGCAACTATAGGTAGACTGAATCTGATGGCGGTGGGGCACATGAGGTCTTTAGAGAGAGAAGGCTAGGTGGTTGGCTGGCTGGGACAGGGGCAGGCCTCTGTGTGTGGCTGTGTAGGTCACACCAATTAGAGGTGAAATCTAGCCTCTGCCTGTATGTCTTTGCCACTGCCCAAAGCAAGGGATGGCTACTCTTTCCTCTTCCCTGGGCTGGGCGTCACCTCCCTGCACTGCCTCTTCATATCTTGTGCAGGTGTCTGGCCTAAGCATGCGGCCCTGGGACCCTAGGGCAAGCAGAGAGACCACTGGGGAGCCCATGACCTTCATTATCCTTCTATCCCTTCTTCCCTTTTAAGCTTCTCTCAGTCTCAGGGATACCCACCCAGCAGGACCGATAGAGGAGCTCCAGAAGTTCTAAAGATTCCCTCCATCTGGAAGAAATCCAACTTTTCTTTCCACTTCCTGCCTCATCATCAGCATTTTATGGCTTTGTCATACTACAATCCCAAGAGCAGAGCGGATTGGGGGTGCCAAAGAATGAATAAGATGAGAACCCAAACAGGAAAAACAAAAACAAAACCAGAAAACAAACTCCTGAGTATAGAGCTAAGAAGTGAGGCTACCCACAGGTCAACTTCCTGCTGGGAGCATAGTTCTTCCTCCAACCCCACTCGGGCAGGTATCCTGGAGCGACAGCCTGCAGTGGTGACAAATGCCATGCTTTCATGTTTATTATTTGAGTGGCAAGTTGAACCAGAGGCCTGTGCCCCTAGTGCCCATTTTCAAAGGCCTCTTGCCCCAGCCATTAGGAAGAACACAGAGGATGTCCATCAAAGGGCAGGTGTGAGCCTGTGGGATGCGGCCAAAGCACTGGCCCGGGGAACATTAATCCTAAATGTTCCTTATTGAAGTGTCAGGAAGGGCTCAGGGAAGGCTGGTAAGGCAGCCCAGCAAGCTGGAGTTGACAGATCACGATGGACACCATGGAGCCAGGAGATAGAAGAGTGCACCAAAATAAAAACCATCTGGGAATCAAAGGGGCAAGGGAATTTCATTACTGCCGCTCTCCAGTATCAGTATTTCACGGCTGAGTGGCAGGCACTCAGAGTGTTGGGTATTGGAAGATAAAGCACTCTAACTTCAAAGGAATCTGAAGTGGTGCCTTGGTGGTCACCCACTTACAGATGACCCTTTTGGTTCTCTTTTGACTTGACAGGTTCTGGAGAGAGAGATCAGAGCTGGTCATCAGTGTGTACGTGTGTGTGTGCACGTAAGTGTGCCCTGAGTATGTGAGTGTTTGGGGGTGAGAGGAGACCCTGTTTCCCATGGCAGGATGACAGGGTGATCTGTTTGGGGTGATCTGCAGGGCTGTAACTTGGGAGAGTTGTATGGAATTTGACAAAGAAACTGACAACGTTCTTGCCGGAGGGGACTTGTCAGTTGAAGGAAAGTCATAGGTCCTGGTTCTTGTAGGCTACCAAACAATAATCAGTAAGACCTTTGCAAATAGTGGCCAAGAACACTTGTGTCCAGGAACTGAAATATGCTGTAACCTATTTTTTGATCTTCTTTATTTTCTTTGGGGATTCTTCCTGTCAATAACTTAGGAAGATTAGATTTAAAAAAATTTTTTTAAAGATGTTCAATTTCTCTATTCCAATGGCTTGAGACTAGTCATTGGAATTAACAGATGGCTTGATGGTGAAGTCATCTGTGAGCAGAAGGCCAGAGGAGTGATAAAGGATAAAGGCCTAATTTATAAGATTTTTACATTTTACATTATAGCCTGTGAGACACTCCTGAGAATTAAGTTTTGTTTTCTTACACCAAAACCCCATAATCTATCTCAGCCAAATCTTTGGCAAGGTGCAGGATAGTGGTGGTGATGGTGGCAGTGGCAGTGGCAGTGGTGGGAATAGAACGTCCTATTTAGATGTCAAGTAGGGGGGATTTACAAGACATGCAAGTTAAATATGACCCTTAATGGACGGTAGCGTTGCTGTTCAAAGTATGTCTTTCTTCATCCTAATTCACTTTAGGCTCAGGGCTATGTGTGTGTCTGGTGGGGAGAAATGGGGCAGGTTGAAAGGATTGTTTCTTAGGTAGCCAGTCAGTGACTATCCCAAGGAAGGCAAGGGTCTCTTGTATGATCCTAGTGATCTGCATGGGATATCCCAGTGATGTGGTTGTCTGATTAAACCATAAGAATCTTCCCTAATAAACTAACTGCTAGTAAATTTGTACTCCATTTCTCTGTCATTGTCTCTGTCTCAGTCTCTCTGTCTCTGTCTCTCCCTCTGTACACTAGCATCCATTCGTGCCCTTCGGTTGAATGCTCAGTCTGATACTTAGTAGTTTCCCATTACCCACAATTCACTGCCATCAAACACGGTCTGCAAATATTAAACAGAAACTTCCAGAAATGAACAAGTCATAGTTTCAAATAACTTTTATTACAGTATAGTGCTGTAACAATTCTATTTTATAATTGATTATTACCATTGATCTCTCATTATTAATTTATAAATGTAGGGTGTATATATTTGAGAATAAGCATAGTCCATCTAGGGTTTGGTTCTGGCTGCAGTTCCAGGCTCCCTCTGGAGGTCTTGGAATGGAGTGGGTTAGGGAAGACCACTGCACATTTGGCCAAGTGAAGATCATGTTTAGGACGTCAACTTCCATGAAGGTGATGGAAGTGGCCATTGGAAACCTGCCCAACTCACAGTCATTGCTGAAATCAGACCAGGTGACAAGAGAAAAACTACAAGGGCAGTAACTCCAAGAGGGTGACTCCGATGTCTGAAGCTTGAGAAACCCTTGGAAGCTGGGTGAACCAGTGCACACCTGTAATTCCAGCACTCAGGAGGCTGAGGCAGGAGGATCACTGGGATCACTGTGAGCTGAAGGCCAGCCTGGGCTACACAGAGAGACCTTGTTTCAAAAAACAAAGAAAAGATAGAAAGTAAATGGAAAATAAGGGAAAGCCCATTGATTCCCCCCTGCAATTTTGTATAAAAATGTATTCTGTCCTCATCAATACTTAATTACCACCTACTGATTTTAACAATTCATGCATAGTTTGCTATGATAACCTTCAAATTAAAGATTTATTTTTATTTTATCTTTGTAGACTTTGCAGCTTATTTTCACAACTTTTCCTTTCATTTTTTTTCAAGAAAAATTCTCAAAGTTGTTTACTTTCTCCTGCTTACTGTGAAATTTTAGTGCCCACTGTAAACAAGTCCACCTTAGGTGGGCTCAGTGAGTAAGGACCCTGCTTACCAAGCTGTGGTTGTCTATGCTACCTTGGCAGCCAAGCACCTAGCAGAGGAGCAGGAACTTGATGTTAGTTGAGTGATAACTGAACAAACCTAAATATCCTTATTGTTAGCTTCCTTGGAGCTCAGCATTAGCAGAAAGGACCATGGAAAACCAGCTCCCAGATCTTCAGCAATGAAGAAAAATGAGTAAGCATCCTGGGCCCTTGGTTTCCTTTTATTTTTCTTTGTACTGGGAATCAAACTCAAGACCTTGCACTTGCCAGGCAAGTGCTTTTACAATTGAGCTATATCCCCAGCCCTGGATGCTTGGTTTCTGATTGCACTTTCAAGTTGTCTCCATGATGGAAATAGTGAAAATTATCTTTGGAAGTCCTATAAATCCATCCTAAGGGTGTGATTTGTGTAAACAACTCTAAGCAGAGATATGCACACATAATATGAAGACCACTGAGATAAAAGAAGCACAGCAAAAAGGCCATCCACTCACCCACTCATCCACCCATCCATCCATCCATCCATCCATCCATCCATCCATCCATCCAGGTTGCTTTGAAGATAAACAGCAAATCCTCTCACAGAAGAGAGGAGTGAGAAATTCTCAAGTGTCCCTCTTTGGCTGTGTGGCGTGCGTGCGCCATTTGATTTTAGCATTAAGCCTCTAAGACAGCTATGACATCTTAATGGATTGGTTTGTCATGAAGAGGATTAGGCAAGATAATGCAGTTGGGTCTTGCTGGGTCAGGGAGGGTGAGACTCAACGGTCAGAATGTTGATTAAATGCGTGTGTGATGGGGCCCAGCGGGGGGTTTCTCGTTTCACCTGGAACACCTAAGCCTTTTCTGACCACCTGGGAACTGGGAGGGGCTGGTTTTCCACTGGGCAATTATTCTTGGTCACTGTTAGTCAGCTGGTACCAGTGCACCAAGGGCCATCCTTCCCAGTCCAGGGAGAATTTCTTCTGGCAAACCTCGCATTGAAAATGTTCTGCTCCTCATGTTGGGGTTTTGGTTAGGATGAACAGCTTTGCAGGTGTGTTTGTGAGCAGGCACAAGGGCACACAGGTATGTGGGCACACATACAGGCTCTTGTGTTATTTTTTCATTAGAAAAAGCAATTGAAAATCCCCTGCGTCCACACAATGGCCCAACACCACCTGAGCAAAGCTGCTAATGATTTTCTTTTGTTGTGGTTAGTTACACAATGCCTGATGCGTTTTTTTCTGATGAGGACATGGCTCTGAGATGAATACTTTTCTTTTCGGGATGTGGGGAGCCATGGGGATGAACATCAGTGAAACTGGTACCTTGAGTGGGACATTCTCTTCTCTATGAGCTTCAAACCCCTCCGCACGTAACCTTACTATTAGCCTCCAAATATCACAGTTATTGACCTTGGGCTGCTAAAAGAATCTCGTAATTAGGTTGGTCCTGTGTTTGTGTTTGTGTGCCCATGTCTTTCTGGCTGATGGCATATCAGTTCTTTATTATTATTATTATCTAAATCTCGTGTACTAAAAGGACTTGTTCCATTAACGGAGTCTTGTTCTATTTGCTCTGAGGCTGGGGTACATTAAAACATTCCGTGGTATAAAGAGTACTCTTACGTATTTCCTTTGAAACGCATTTTGTAGAACTGAACAGAGAACATTGATGTGGTTGAGGTTAATTATTTGGGCTTTTGCTGGGCACATGGGAAGTCGTGCTGCTTCTGCCGGTACACAGACTAAAATTGGAACACTGAAGAGGAGCTGAGTGTGGCCCTGTGCCCAGATGACACATCTGAAGTCATATTGATTGAGGGAGATGTTTTATTGAATGATAAGAACTATACCGAGTTTATGGTTTTGTAATTTCCTGCAGCTGGCATGGCTTGTAGTGGTAAACACAGTGAGGTTCAGAACCATATTTCTAAGGGAGATTTTAGAAAATGCTCTCAAAAACTCAGAAGCTCAGGAAGCACCTCCAGTTTAGGGTCCTCACCCACAGGGGACTCCCTCAGCAAACGCTCATCTCACAGATGGAGAAACTGAGTCTCAGAGTGTTGGCCAGTGACTTGCCTAGAGTTATCTAGATGACAAATCTGGTGGTTAGCAGTGTTTCCGCCAGTGAAATCATTCATGTATCCTCTTCAGAAATTCTTTGCTTCTATATGTCACTTATATGATTATTTACCTAACTTTTCCTTCAGGATCACTTACCGAAAAAAAAAGAAAAAACCCTTAAAATATACTTATTTTAATGAGAAACTGTTTACCATTATAAAAAAAAAACACAACAAAAGCCCATATCACATACCATTAAGGGAATGTTACAAAGATAAAAACTCTGTAAACAATATATTTTGATAAATACATTCTAGCCATAATCTGTTGTGAATTCAAGTCCTTGAGTGCTAGGTATATTCCATCTGCTAAAGAGATGTAGAAGTATTGGAGAAGCAGTACAGACATGAAAGAACCTAACTGAGACTTACCTCTTTCTAAAATCAAAAGTTTAAGAGAATATAGGAAAGAGAATAACATTCCCAACGTGTAATTTAGTTTCATTTAACTCTGGTTGTGAGTCACCTAAAACCACGCTTCCCCTCCTGCCCCATGCCGAGGACCTTCCTGGGACTCTTTTTCTGCCTTTTCTCTGTCTATAGGGTTCTTGTTGACTTGTATCATCTGCTGTAGTGATTCCTCAACTTTTGTAAGATGTTGACTTGTATAGATGTAAACTATATTCAACAGAGACAGCTGGAAGAGGGTACAGGTCTTGGCGACATTTTGCCAGACTCTCCTGGAAGAGCCTGGCTTTCCATGGATTATTGGGGTAGGGTTTTCCAAACAGCTTCGAAGAGTACATTTCTAAAAGTTGGGGGACTTTAACTGGGAGCCAGCTGCAAGTCTGACGTCCTTGTAGGAAAGACAGCCTGTGCCTGAGGGTCGGAAGCCACCCTCTCACTAGGGTGCCGGGAAGGGGCAGAACACCCTCAGGGCTTTGCTGCCCTCAGTGGAGAGCCCATCTATCTCCTGAGAACAACAGGGGGCCATTGTAGGAGTTAGAGTAGGAGGAAAATCATTCCATTCAGGTTTCAAAAAGATCACTGCAGGCAGGAGCTTGGCAAGGGCTGGGAGGACACATCCAGTATGGGGAGGCAGAGAGAAGGAGCTTGGAGAACTGAATGAAGACCCTCTTAGAGAATTAACCTCCTAAAGTTTCGTTATTTATCTTCATCACATCCGTAATCCCATCCAGTGTTTCTCTCAAGGTATCATAATACAACAGCAATGTCCGCAGTTGGACTGCCACTCCCGGCCCAACATCCTCCCCGGTAGACCACTCTCTGGAATGTGGAGCTGGACCGGTCTCTGTTTGTGTGGTTGCGTGTGCATGTGTGACACCGGTGCTTTCACCCTGCACATTGTGCTGTGCAACAGGTTCTTCTTGCCTGGTAATATGTTGTTGTTCCACATTGTAAATCCCTGTAGATCTGTCTCAAACTTGTGAACAGGGATGAAACTCTCTGTGTAGGAACTGCCCTTCTACGGATGGGGACTTTGACCACTTTCAGTGCTTTGTTCTTGCCTGTTGCTCCTTGACACATGTCCCATGTCCCCCTGACCCAAGCGAGGGTCTCTCAGAAGACCTGGAAGAGGAGCTGTTGGGGTCTCTGGTTTCTATGTTGCATGTTTTTCATAGAAACGTCCAAATTGTGTCCTAACTTACACAGCACATTAGTGTACCTCTCCCTCACCAGAGACTTCAAGCCTGGTCTCTGGACCCTGCAGATGGGTGGAGGGTGCACTTCTGGCACCCCCAACGAAGACCCCACCCCCTTTGCTTCTTGCCGAACCTGCTCCCCATTCTGCAATGGCGTCATGGACATTACCTAGGAGAAAAAGAACATAGAGAGTTGATGAGACTTTTTTCCTGTTTAGATACAGAAAAGTGAGTTTCTCTTGACCAAACTTTGAGTCTACTGGGCACAATTTGATGTCCTTTCCAAATATTAATAGATGTGTTCCTCAGCGGAGGCACGATGTCTCAGCCTGCTCTGGGAGAGTCTTGTCACTGCAAAGGACACGGAGCCACGTAGCATTTCCTCTGTGCCTTGCCAATTCATTAGAGCCAGGGAACAATTTGCAAAGAGATTAATTGATTTGCAGGCTGCCGAGCTCTGAGTGTTACTCAGCTACCTTCCAGAGAGCTCTGAGAAGCTCAGGCCTCCCGGGAGCCTGAGGAACAAACAGTGATATTCGAGTTTTCGTCAGAGGCTGAGCAGCATCTTCATTCCTCATTACAAACAGAAGCTGGAGAGATGAATTTCTCAGCCCCTTCTGGTGCAGGGTGGGATTTGGGGCCACAGTCTAGACTCCTGGGATGCGATGAGAAAGCTCACAGAGCTGTGACTGCCAATATCATTGCATGTTACTTTTTAAAAAGCTTTTATTATTCCCAAACAGATAACCTGGTTCTTTTTTTTCTGAAATGTTCCTACTGGAGGCAGAAATTTAAAGTCTGCGTACCTGGGTTAGGAAAGACCCCTTGGGTTGTGAAGGAAAGAGACATAGTTCAAATTTACTTAGACAAGAAAGACAAAGTGAAGAAGCAAAGAAGGAAGGAAGGAAAGATCATCACGCAACAGAAAGAAAGAGGGAGAGAGACAGAGACAGAGAGAGGGAGAGAGAGAGACGGAGAGAGAGAGGGAGAGAGACAGAGAGAGAGAGGGAGAGAGAGAAGGAGAGAGAGAGGGAGAGAGAGACAGAGAGACGGAGAGACGGAGAGAGATGGAGACGGAGAGAGAGAGGGAGAGAGAGACAGAGAGATGGAGAGACAGAGAGATGGAGAGACAGAGAGACAGAGACAGGGACAAAGAGAGACGGAGAAGCGTGGGGGGGACTGAGAAACGGCCTCAGGTCTGGCTGGACCCAGAGCTCCCACGGAGGCCAGTGGGCCTCAGTTTCCCTGTCTGTCAGCTGACAACTCTGAGCCTGTCCAGCCTTCCAGCCTTCCGGGGCTTACATAAGCTTGCTCAGTTTTCATAACCCAGGTCTCCAGCTGAGTCTCCGGTCCGGCTGGGTCCTCTGGCTGTCCCTGACCCAGCCACTAGAAGGCCAAGTGGCCAGGCCCGGATCATCCTCGTGCTGAGGGCGGGGCTGCGGCCAACCGTTAGGGCCATTATGAGTAAGGGGGAGATGGTCCCCCCAAAGAAGAGGGGTCGGTGAGATAAACACGTCACTGCCCCCTGTTTCTCTATGGGCTTAATGCACTGCAGTGCTATGGCCTTCCGCCCCAGAGAGAAGTAAGCAGAACAGGGGGTGGACGCCCTCGCGGGAGCTTAGGGACCACAGGGGAACCGGAGCACCTTGTGAAGTAGGTGGGGGTCTCTGAGCTCGAGGTGCACAGGCCCTCCCGGGGCATGCCGTGTGCCAGACAGTGTGTGGGGTCAGCAGAGGGCACCGGAGAACGCGACATAGCCCTGTCCTCTGGGAGAGCCCGGCCGGCGAGAGGAGCTGGCACAGACTGGTAAACAAGTCATTACAAATGCAGTGCGGGAAGCTCGCTGATATGATTAAGCTTCCAAATGAGAGCTCCTGACAAGCCGCCTGGAGGAGCGGGGACAGGCGCGCGGGCGAGCATAAACAGGAACAAAACAGGGCGGGCGCTGCGCTTCCGAAGCGCGCGGTCCCCAAGGCCCCTCCATCCGGCCGCTGAGCGGGCGCCGGGGCTGGGGGCGAAGCGAGGCTGCTCCCCCCACCCGTTTTCCTCCTTGGAGCATAAAGAATTTTTGCCATACACACTAAATGGCTGGGAATGGAGGCGCACAGCACTTAACTACTATTTACTTATTTATCTAAAATGCTAAGTGTTCCCCTTGGCGATCACTAACAGGTTCCTGTAGAAACGGAACAACCCAGTCAGAATTGGGCTTTCTGCGCCGGGCACTAACTCCAGGGTCAGCTGGGGAGGGGGCATCGGCGGGCGAGAGGCATTTAGAGGACAGCTGAGATGCGGTTATTTGAAAGATAATTGTGTGCTGATGTTAAAAGAGGGGCAGGGAGGGAGGGAGAGAGGGAGGGAAAGAGAGGCCCCCTAAACCTTTTCTGAAACTTACATAAAGTTTGCTTTTGAAAGACTTCCTGAAAGCAGTTTGGGGTCCCAGCAGGGTGCTAGCAATTAAATCTGAGTTTTGTTCTAGAACTTTCTTTGTGACGTTCTGCAGCCAGTGGGCATATGAGACACCAAGAGGGGGAGGAAGAGAAGCACAGTCCTAGGCACAGAGCTCAGAGGGTGGTGCTCACCTGTTGGACCTTTCCTCACTTGCACCTGCCTGCATGGGTGGGTTCTGAAGGCAGACAGGGCTTTCTGAGTAGTTCTAACTAAGATGCTAATGACAGCCTGGGGCAGGAAGGTATCACCGATAGTGAGCCTAGGGGAGACCTAATTTCAGGTTATCACTTCCAACTTTAAGTGACAGAATCATAATGAGTGGGTAATTCGCACCTCAGTTTCTGTAAACCTCTTGGTGACTTCATGGAGAAAGTCTCATTTTGATGTTAATACGTCTTTGGCACCTGCCTAACCCCTTCCTAATCCCCATTTTAATCAGAGAGGTTAGGTCTCCAAGTCTAGCTAGAGCTCCAGGACATGATTCTGGCTTTTGTTGTGCAGTTTTTAGAGAAAAACTGCTCCTTCTGAGGCCAGATGCCCCAAAGCCCTCTCAGCCACCGTGGCCAGTTGACCTTGGAAAGCCAAAGCCATTCCCTCTCTTGCTTTCTCTTTCCTGTGAGGACTATGGAGCTACAGAGTCCTGCTTGGGCATTTAGACAGTTCGACTGAGTCCTGACTTTCACTAGTTCTTGGGCCAGGGAGATCTGCTCTTTCGGCCTCAGCTCTTGGTCTGTAGAATGGGGCAGCTTCTGAGCCCACGATCCCTTTCGCCTGGCCCCTGACGACCCCCACCCCCAGCCTATCTAGGACTCCCTGTCTCACTTGCAGTATGGGCTGCCGAGACAAGAATGTTCATGCGCTTGAGAATTATAAGAGACCTGGGGAGGGGGGTCCTCGGGCTTCACAGCTGGGGGGGGGCTCTGAGTTCTCACCTGGGGTCTGGAGAATACATCCTGAGACCCAGCGGGTGAGTTAGTGAGCAGTAGAGTTGCACTCGGCACAGTGTGTGTCTGGGGGGGTATTTGTGATAATATTCAGAACCCTTGGGTCCCTGTGGTCCCGACACCCCCGGTGCTGCCCCTGCTGGGGCGGGACTGGTCTTGGGCGTTGGGAAGACAATGTAACCTGAGGACCCCACCTATTTCACCTCATCTCGCTTCCTAGCAACGGGGTGCCCCCCCCCCACAGGTGCTGCCCCCCGGCCTTCACCCCAAAGAGCATGGAGAACGTGCTCCAACTAGCACGCTTCCTGCCTCTGCAGGCTGCGTTTCCTCCCGATGTTTTTCCTCTTCTGATTTTCAGTGTGGCCCGGCGGGGGTCAGCGGGGGTCTGCGTGGACGATCCCCACCTAATTAAGAGTCCTGCCCGCGCTCGGACCTCAGAAAAAGAAACGCCAGTTCGGTTCCAAGATATTTCCTTTGCTAGAACTCTTTAAAAAAAAAATTTTTTTTTTTGCTTGCTTCTCTCTTTTAACTTCCAGAGGCACGGAAAAGGGGCTTTTGTACCCCCCTCCGCATAAACATTAACGACCACTTTCAGCTTTCTGTTTTCTCTGCGAGGCACCTGGCGTGCGGGGAACGGACGAGAACGAGGGTTTGAAATTATTAAGTGTTCATTAAGCACCCCGGGTGCAAAGCACTCTCTGAGATGTTTGTTTCTCAATTTTCCGTAATTTTCTTATTTTTTTTCCCCTAGCTCAAAGCAGATTGAAAAATGAACTCGGTGCGTTTGGGTTTCTGAATCATAGTTAATGTGCGACGCCCCCTCCCTCAACTGCGCTGTTTTCTTTTGCTCCCTCCCGCTTCCTTTCTTTTCAGCCCGAGAAAGTTCTTTTTCTTTTACCCCCTCCCCGGGGACTGTAACTTCGGCGTTACTTCCGCCTGCCTGCGGGGGAGAGCGACCCCCAGGACCCCGGCCCGGCCTCGCCCCCTCCCTGAGCATGGAACAGTCGAGAAGGCGCGGGGCCGTAGCCCCGCAGAGCCTGTGGCGCAGTTGGAGCGCTGGGCAGCCGTCCGCGACCTGCCTGGCCCGGCTGACGCATCCGGGGGCCCAGGCGGGGGCTCAGCCTCGAGGCGGGCTGTTCTGGAAAAACACTGAGCCCGAAGCCCCCCTTTTCTCCTCTCCGCCCTCACGGCTTCGTGACTCCGGGTCTTACAGGAGCGGAGGGAGAAAAAAAAAAAAAAAAAGGCTGTTTTTCTCTTTTCCTTTCTTTCTATTTTTTTTGACAACAACCTCACATAACCTCAAAAAAGTTAGCCATGAATTTACCAAAACTTTTTATGAAACTATTTTAACCTCTGGTGGGGGTTAAAAAACAAGCTCTGTGAATTTATTACCCGGAAAAAAGCGAAGGATGACTATGTATTTGCTGGAAAATCGTCTTCCAAACTTCAAGGGCGCCCCCTAGTGCAGCCTGCGCGCAGCGAGCGATCTCGAGCAGCGCGGCCGCCGAGCCGGGCTGGCCCGGTCTGCCGGTTCGGCCCGGTCATCTAGTTCGGTTTTCCGGCCCTGTCTGGCCCCCCGATTCTGTCCCCCGGTTCTGTCCGGTCCTCTGGTTCAGTACCCCAGTCCTGCCCTATGCCCGGGTTCGGTTTCCCGGTCCTGCCCGGTCCCCTGGTTCGATTCCCCGGTCCTGCCAGGTCCCTTGCTTCGGTTTCCCGGTCGTGCCCGGTCCTCGGCTTCGGTTTCCTGGTCCTGTCCGGTCCCCTGCTTCGGTTCCCTAGTTCTTCCCGGTCCCCTGGTTCGATTCCCTGGTCCTGCCCGGTCCTTTGGTTCAGTGCCCCGTCCTGCCCGGTCTCTTGGTTCTACTCCCCGGTCCTGCTCGGTGCCCTGGTTCAGTTTCCCGGTCTTGCCCGGTCCTCTACTTCGGTTCCCTAGTTCTTCCCGGTCCCCTGTTTCGGTTCCCTAGTTCTTCCCGGTCCCCTGATTCGGTTCCCCAGTCCTGCCCGGTCCCGATTCGGTTCCCCGGTCCTGCCCGGTCCCCGGGTTCGGTTTCCCAGTCCTGCCAGGTCTTCGGGTTCGGTCCCCTGGTCCTGCCCGGTCCCCTCGCTCGGGCCCCCGGCCTGGTCTCTTGGCTTGGCACAGTCCCCTTTTGGTCACATGGTCCTGCCCAGTCCCCCGGCCCGGTCCCCTAGTTGTGTTCCCTGGTCCTGCCCAGCCTCTTGGTCTGGTGCCTCGGCCTGGTGCCCCGGTCTTGTCCGGTCCCCTGGCTCAGTCCTCTGGGTTTGGTCCCCTAGTTCGGTCCCCCAGCCCTGCCAGTCGGCTTGGCTCAGTGCGGGCTTGGGGCCCGGGCGGCCAGTTCGGACGCGGGACCCTGCCCGGTGCTGTTTGGACTCGGCGGGACCCCGCGCCGGCGGCCGGGCTCTGGCCGCCCGGTTCCCAGCCTGGAGGGGGGCGTGGTCGAGGCGGCTGGGGGCACAGGCGGAGCAGGACAGTCTGACCTCTCCCGGGAAAGCCCCCGTGTGTCTTAGGAACAAGCCCCTTTTTGCAAAGCCCGCGGGAAACACTCGGGAGCCAATGTTCTCGAGCTCTGGAGCTAGCTGAAGGCGTGGCGGCCGGCACGGAGGAGGTATCACTTGCAGGCCTGGGCTCTTGGCCGCGCACCGTGCCTCAGTTTCCCTGTCTGTGCAAAGGAGGCCAGAGTAACGGACCCCGCCCGCGTTTCACTTGAAACCGTGTTTAGCCTCGTGTAAGTTTCAGCGGTGACGCAGTAAGAATAAAGCTCGCTACTTGTTTATCTTTGCAGAGAAGGCAGAAATCGAGACCGGCGTATTACGTAAAACCTCCTGTGTCTACCTGATGGTAATTCACGTGCGCACACACGCGCACGCGCCCACCCCAGCAAGCCGGTCTGTGGTCTTTGCTCCCAGGAAGTCGTGGGAGGGAGTGCGGACCTCAGCCACCTCGCCTGTCACTAACACCCCCACTTCCGGCCGCTTGAGCGAAGTGCGTGCTGAGACCAGTGTGGCTGCGGCTCTGTTGGGGGGGGCTGAGTTTTAGGAAACACGTTCTTTTGCTCTCCCTCTGGAAGAATGAGGGACACTCACTTCCTGTGTTCACACCGGGGTACCTTCAGGAGCCCCTCGGGGTCGGATCGAGAGGGCTGCCTGGGCGGGGTGAGTGGGCGTGTGCCCCCTCCTGGGCCGGGAGACCACGCCCCTCCTACGGTGTGTGTTCTGCTCCCCTAACTTCTCATCAACTCAGGTACCTGGCAACCTTGACCCTTCAAGTGACAGGCGGCTTCTGTGTCCCAAGGCCTTGGGGCTACCGCCCCCTGGAGGAGAAGAGCGTTGGGGCGGCGCTGACCCTCAGGCCTACTTGGGTCTCTTTTGGTCCTCGCCAAGGGTGTGCATGTCCTGGTGCCCTGGCGTGTCCCGGTGCCCCGGTGGCATGTCTTGGTGTGGCTCCCACCTCTTCTCATGCCCTCTCACGTTGGTTAGCTGACTGGTCTTTCCCATGGCCTGCCCCTGGGTAGGTTGGCTTCATCTGTCCAGGCAGGCCGAGGGACATTGTTTCCTGAAGGCCAAAGGAGTCCATTTCTCCCAGTTCCCTTTGTGTCCTGTTGAGACTTTAAAACTCCTCCAAGTTTACAAAGAAAACAACAGAGATCACTCTCTACAGTGATTCCGAAAAGCCTTACAGTCGAGGACCACTGGAAACCAGAGACGAATATCCCCATTTATCTTTGCTCAAATGGAATAAATACGTTATTGATATTTTTTTTAAATCCACACATTAAAGGTACAAAAGAAATTGGTTTGTATGTTTTAATACAAAGGTAATTATTTTCCTTTTAAAATTGCTTCCTGGGTCTGTAGGGTTTTTAATTTTTGTGGGTTCTTTTTTTCTCTTTCACTCTGTAGGGCAGAATACTGCATGCTGCTAAGTGGTGGCGGAAAAACACTTCATTTTCACTTGTTAATTTCTGTCTATTGTGTTCTGTTGTTTAATTTTAATTAATTTGATTCATTTAAGTAACATTTCATTGTAGACTTAATGCATAATTTTTTTTAAATTAAAAAATGGGAAATATTTTTAGTTGATTTTAAGTAATTCTGCAATGAATCCCAGGGAGCATACTTGACCTAGCTTGCTCTAGAAGCCCCCTCGAAGGGCCAGAGGTGGCCTTGCATTCTATCTGGTTGTGTGTTTACTTGCTGCCTGTCTCTCCTGATTTTCCACAGCCAGTTTAGCAAAGCTTGCTTTGGTCCTGACAGCCCTAGTCTTTCAATGAGTCTTAGGACACAGGGCATATTTCTTCTTTGCTTCCCATTTTGCCACTCAATAAATTTGAAGAGTCACCAAGCAGTCATCTGTGTAGTTAGATAAGGAAGGAAATGATGATTTCTCTATTAGTTTGCTGAGAAGAATGGGCAACTAGATTAATCAATGTCAGCTGGAAATGCCTCTTTATAGGACAGACTGGCTTCTTTCATCAAAGTCATGATTTGCTTCTCAGATGCAGATGCATTAGGTGGCTGTCCAGGGGACAGGAGCCGATAAGGCCTTGAATTTTAAGTCTGTTGTTAGGTGACATTAGATAGATCTTTAATCCCGCCTCTCACATGGTCAGGAGGGTGCAGGGGACTGGGAGCCACCTAGGCGTCTACTTGGCTTGTTCTCTGGGACATAAAATCTCAGTGTTGTAAGAGTTAGGAAAAGTGTTTTGGTATTGGTTCTAATTCTTGGTAGCAAGGGGTAAAGGCAAACTCAAAAAGGTTTAAGCACAGGACAGAATCTGTTCATGAAGAAGCCCAGGGTAGCTCTGGCAGGGTCCAGGGACTTATGCACTGTCACTAAAGCTCTGTGTCCTGTTCAGTCTCAGTTGGTTCTCTTCTAGAACGCTCCATCCTTAAACATAAGGTAGGACTCAGGTAATTCTACCCCCTCACTGATTGCAGTAGAGTGATTCTAATGACAGCCCCAGCATCAACACTAGTTTAGTAAGGTTTGGGTTCTATGACAACCATAGCCTTGGAGCCACCACTTGGTGGGGTAGGTAGAATGTGTCCACTCTGAGGGATGGGAGGTAACATCCCCAGAAGAAGGACTGATTTAGAGGAATGGCTGCTGAACACAGAGAACAGATGTTTGTCTCCACCTGCTCTTACCTCCTGACAGAGCTGCAGCCAGTAAGTGACAGTGTACAGTCAATGGACAGTGTGTCTGAGTCCTAACAGATGTTGATGGTAGCCGCCCAGATCTTCTTCCGGACCAGACACCAGCCTGTTCCCATCCCATGTGTTGGCTGCTTACAGTTTTCACTTGTCTTTCTCCAAAGGTTACCCTTGGCTGACGGGAACACATTGTACCCCATATATACATAGACTGAGGCCTTTGAGTGATTGATGGGGTGATTTTGCTATTGGATGGGAAGAAATTTGGGGGTACAGCTCACACTCCAGTGCTCCCATGTGGCTTAGCTGAGAGTACTTCCAGGAAACCACATCCTTGACTAACCACTCTTCTCTCATCCCTTCAAGTCTCTCCCAGGAGGGCACCTTCTGTAACCACTTCCTCAAGAACCCATGCCACAGTTTACCTATAAATCCTGAAATGAAGCTATTATCACTTAAGAAGTACCCCCACATTAGTGTTTGTCAACACAAAGTTTAAAAGAAACTTGGGGCCCACCCTGAAATATAATGTGTGAAAATGTAGTTGAAATAAGCAAGTTTCTGCTTCCAGTATTTAACTCACTAATCTAGCTGTCTGTGTCCCTTTAAATCACCGGTTACATAAAAGTTTTGTTCAGGGACATGATGTGTTCTGCTCACATTTCACGAAGCAGCTCTAGCCGAACTTGTAGCATGCATCTTTGATAATGGCTTTGTCATCAGCAGAGCCACTGGTTTGAGTCATCTAATAGGGCTTTCAGAGAACAGCATTTCACTTTCATCCTAGCTCTTTGAGATTTAGCACTTTTAGACTCTGAGTACAATGGCATCATAGAAATCCATCTACAGCCCTAAGTGCCCATTCATATGACATTAGGACAGCGGCTTTCATTTCTCCAACAGGTACCTATTCACAATTGCCACCAAATAAACATGTTCTATTTTGCTTTTTAAAGCAGTCTTTAAGGGATTTGTTTACAACATCCGGTGCTTATAATTGTATCCCAAATGCCCGGGAATAATGACTAAATTTGTATGAAAGGTCCCTCCTACCATCACCTTTTTCAAAACCAATTTTGTCAGATGATGTTTATGAGTGACTCAAACCAACACTGATTGGCGTCATTTCAGTCTAATGTGCCTTTCTAAATGGTGCCAAAATGAAGTACAGATGCTTTTCAACTTACAATGGGGTTTTATTCTGATAAACCCATCATTAAGTTGAAGATATCGAAGATCCAAAATGCATTTAATACTCCCAACCTGCAAACATTCTACCTCAGCCATGTGACACACAGTGGAGGATCAGCTGCGTCCCTTGGGACAGGGTGGGCAGGGGGCTAACTCTGAACTTCCTTTATGGCAAGAGTGTGGTGCCACATAGACAAAAACCCACTTCAAAATGGAATGTGCTGTCTCCACTGACTGCACACACCCTTGGCACCATCGTAGGCTCAAGACATCATTAAGTCAAAACATTTGAAGTTGAGAACCATCTTATCATTGAGAGAGAAACTTTGTACTGATTGGACTAGAAGGCAGTTCTCTTTTCTGAGAGATAACTTTTGGGGAAAAGAACTTCTCACTGAAACTCTTCAGTATAAGAGGGGTCAGGGGAAAGACAAGGTGGGGCCCCTGGCTCTTACTAGACGAAGGTGCTCTGTTCTGGAAGTACAGTGAGTTTTGGCTGGACGCGGAGGGGGAACATGTTTTAAGTTTTAGTATAAACAGTGATAGTAAAAGATGAATATTGAAATGATCAGCCAATCCTACAGGGATAATTGGGAGCAGATAACTCTTTTCCCATGTGTTGCTTTAAACAGTCATTCATTTTAACCGAGTTTGTTATGGACATCTTTATTCTCAAATTTCAGCTATGTTAATTGCTCAGCTCTGTTATAATTGGATTTCTATTGTCTTATGTTATCTAATAAGAATATTAAGAATGTTAATGGGAATAATCTTAGCTAACAGAATGGGGTGTTTGCTGCATACTGGTCACAACAGTGAGTCCTGTTGTCATCTTTTTTAAACTTTTTGACAGAAATACAAGTGCTACACTAATTTTTTTTAAAGATGAGAAAATAGACATTGAAGGCAAGTGACTTACTAGACAGGCTCCATGACAAGCAAAAGCTATAATGTAGGCAGTCTGACTCAAACCCTGGTTCGTAAATGCTGTTTCTCAACTCAGAGCACATTGTTATAGTTGAAAGCCCCCAAGTATAGTATACTTACCACAGTGATTTGTAAGTAAATATTCTAGAAGAGTTATAGTTACAAACATATCTTAATCATCATAAATATATGTATACATATGTCTTATAGCAAAAGTAACCATCTCTATCTCTATCTATCCATCTATGTCTATGTCTATATCTGTGTATCTATATATCTATATGTATAGTGTTACTCAGCAGTGCTCACCTGTGATGGGCAGTAGTTACTGCTGTGTAACAAAACATCCCAAAACTCAGTGCCTCATAACAAGAAGTATTACCATTATTGCTCATAGAGTTTTTTGAATCAGCTGGTTGTTTTGCTGGGTTTGAGTGTGGCTTAGCTGACCTTACTGGGCTTGCTAATGCACCTGTGGTGTTGCCTGCAGGATTGGTGCGGACTAGGCAGTGCAGGGTGGATTCTTAAGCATGGTGTTGAATGGGCGTCAGCAGGGGCCTGAGGGATGGATGAGGCAGATGTCTCTTAACTTCCCATGAAATGTGGACGAGGAAAGAAATAGAGGGAAAGGGAGAGGGGAGAGCACAGAGCGGAGAGGGAAATCAGAGAAGGAACAGGCAGCCTCTGGAGACTGAGGTTTGGAATCAGCATAACATCTTCTTTTGTGTTCTACTGAGCAAGGAGAATCACAGCACCAGTGCAGACTTGAGATGTGGGGCAAGTGACTCCATCTCTGATGGAAGACCCTGAAAATCACTTTGCAAAGGGTATAGATAAAGGAAATAGGAATGAGGGCCTTTTCCCCAACTCATCAACTGTACCTTCTATTTGGGATATGTAGCAATTTAGAAAACATTCACCGAGAGCTTCTAAGAAACAAGTGGCTCACTTTCAGAAATAACAAAAATGTCAGTTTAATGCCAGTGAAGCAAATAACTAGCTACCCCATAGCCCAGTCAAGTTGACATGACATTAATCATTACATGTTACGAGCACTGATTTGGGGTTCCAAAGAAGTTGTAGGGAGTTGGCAAGTTCACAAATGGAGACCCCCAGCCCTAATAAGGAGCAACTGTATTATTATCTGTCAGTATGTTTGAGCTGTAGCATATCAACTTGTTAATTTGTCTAAAATTTTGCAAGCTGGACAGGGGATAGGTAGTCTGAGCTCCTTCAGGCAATCCAGGTTTTTACCAGGGACCAGGATCTTTCTGGTTTTCTGTCCCTGCAGCTTGTGCTCTATGGGTAGCATGGCCACTGCTGTACCAGTTGCCAGACATCTTGCTTCTGTGTGAGGCTGAGAAAAGGGGGAGAGCTCATGGCTCTTGGGGTTTGCCTTTACCCAGCTCTCTGGAAGTCTTTCAGCAATTCCTTGTTACATCTCCTAGCTTGCCCTGGTCACAGTGTTTCTGAGTTTCGGTACCATCGAGGCCCTAATTTCCTTCTTCAATAAGGCCAGCCCCACAGTAGGGAGTCTGAGAAATAGCAGTTGAGGGGGCTGTAAACAGAACTGGGTTCTAGTGATAAGAAGGAAAGTGGAATGAAGGTGGACAAGCAGGTCAGTGTCTGCCTCAGCAAGTATAGTTTTCACCCTGGGCAATGATATAAAGTTTATTTTAAAAAAGTGATCTCAGGGTCGAGGGTACAGCTCAGTGGTGTAGCACCTCCCTGGCAACCATGAGGTCCTGAGTTCGATTTCTGATACCAAAAAAGCTCATTTAAATGAAAAATCAAACTAACTGAACATTTTTTGTGTAATAAATAGTCTAGACCAGGGATTGGTAACTTTTTTTAATAGAAGACGAAGTAGTAACAGTTTTTGACTTTGCTAAGTGTGCAGCTGCTGTAGCAACTACTCAACTCCATCACTGTGGAGGGAAAGCATCCGATATGGAAATGAGTGGGCGTGGCTCTATGCCAATAGACTTCTCTTTACAGAAACAGTTGGTAGGTGAGATTTGGCCCACGAGCTGATTCTTGATCCAGATAGTATTTGGATATAGCAAAAGGATGTAAGCTTAATGCTTAGTGATCACCAGACGTAACACATCTACTAAGATTTTAGGTATAGTTGCACACATTAATATTTCATATCACCATGTATTAAGTATGGTAAAGACAGAGTTTCTCTCCTGAAGACTGAAAATAACCAGGGATTTAAAAATATACGTAAAGTTTCTCCCACAAATAACCGCTGGGCGTAAGTAGTCTAGGTGTCATATTGCAGCTAAATGGCGTGCTGGAGACCTGAGTTCTTTGTGTCTTAATTCTCAGCTCTCTTTCTCATTTCCCTCTTTGTGGTCTAGAATGGCCGCTCCAGCTCCTGCCATTAGGAATGAATTCCAGCCAACAGAAAGGATAAAAGAGGAAAGAGAAGGTACCCACTTTTCCATGAAGGCCATGCCTTGGAAATCACATTTCTTAGTTTCTCTCACTTCTCTGGCCAGCACTGAGTTACTGGTCAGGCGTGACTGCAAAGAAAACCGAGAGATGTAGATTTTTAGCAGAGCAGAGAGTCACCCTAGGTAGAATGTGGCTTCTTTTTACTGTGAGAAAGGATCAGAAATTGGCAATTCATGCGCTCTCTCTCCTGGGGTAAGACATAAGTGGGACTTAGAAAAAGTCCGGTATTTTTTCCTTAGAGCAATTTCAGTTAGTATTCAGGCCAGCGATCTTGTTTTCTAAGAACTACTCACACCCGGAAGTTCCTGGCTATGCCTTGGGTGCGAGTCTCTGCAACAGTAGTAAAATCATCCTCATTATTGTTCTTCTGACACTGTAAAGTGTCAGATTTTTTTTCTAAAAACAGACAGAACTTCTAGTTAGAGAAAAAAACAAGTCTTTCTTCTTTATTTAAAGAAAGCAAATGATAACCCTTCGAGAATTTTATTGCCAAATGCTCACGTCCATGTGTACAAGCGTGGAGACGCACAATGATCTCCTTACGCCTCTCAGGTCCCGTGCAGTTTTCTGTTCTCGGCACCTGACCCCCCACTTCCCCAGCCCCACTGGAAACAAGGAAAGAGGTCTCCTCTTTGTCCCCCAAATTTCAAGGCCTGCACCTGCGTGACTGGTTTTCCTCCTTGTCGTTTCTGTTCAGTCACTGCTGCTTTGCTACTGTCGCCCACTGAAGAATCCCAAATTATATGGTGAGCTGCGGTAATAACAGTAGTAAAAATACCTTGCTATTATTTACACAGAACAAGGCGTGAGGCTCCATCAAAACTGCAGGAAAGCGTCCCATTTTCATACACACTTTACTGTTCCTTCCCAGCACACCCGCTGATCACTTGGGGAGAGCTCAGGGACGTGCCCACACACCCTAAACAAAATGACTTTGTGAGGGCAGACAGACTCCCGCGCGGGGAACACACAGACCTGGGCGGGATCTCGCTTCCCATTGATGGCAAGGCTTCTGCAGAAACAAGGCTGGAAATTAGGGATACGTCTCATCTTTCTCTTCCTCAAAATACCTTCAGACTTAGCGCCTGTTACCTTGAAATTTCTGATTTTGCCTTTAAAGAAAGCTGCCTCTTTAAAGAAGGAAGGGGGAAAGAAAAAATAAAAACCCTTGATGAATGCAAATTGACATTAAATGGAGTTTGAAAAAAAAAGATCAGGGTTTTTAAACACGATTATAATCAGTGAGAATAGAGGAGCAGAGTCCTATCATTATTGATCTCACTCGTGGAGGTGGAAGGAAAGAACTGCTGTGAACTAATCAGAAAAGCAGATTTTCTGTAAAGCTCATCCAACTCAGCTCTGGAACCCAAGAGATGCTGACCCTCAGTTAACACTTTGCTGAGCCTCCCCTGGGATCCGCAGTCATGCTAACGGGGCGGGGGGGGGGCATCTCTGTGCAGGAACTGTATTTAAGATTTTGCAGGAAGGAGGGGAAAAACAGCCTGTTTTGGAGTCAGACTAATTTTCACCCATTAAGTTCATCTAATGGATTTTTAATGAGCATCTATTATGCGCCACGGAGTATTTTAGGTGTTGAGAAAACTATGGCAAAGCAGATCAGACTACACAGGGAGACAATGACCCAGCTGAAGGATGATGGACCTCCTGTCACCAGTGAGTGTGTTAGTTCACAGCAGAGAGTGGGGATCAGGAAGGCGGCACCCACATTTTGGTGCATTATGTTTCAGATTCTGAGTTTGGTGCTGTGGTACCAACTCATTTAATTCTTTCAACTTCCCTTGCAGAAAGGCTAGGATTTACCCTGTTTTATACTCAACCCCTGAAGCACACACATTCGAAAAGAAGAGGGGGGGACCTGCCCCTGTCACACCGCTGGCAGATGACAGAGCCAGGGTATAAACCCTGCAGCCCGACCGGGGAGTCTAAATTCTTGGCTGCCCTGGTAGTCTGGCTCTGCATGGAGGCGGGATTCACCATCATCCTGATGGCCCTGAGGTCTAGGACTCACCAGCTTTTGCTTCCCCTCCCAAGCTCAGGAGGGGTGAAGCCTGGCTTGTGAGCTCACCCAGATGTTGGGCTTCACATTTCACAAGGCTGCTACTTTGGCTGGCATTGCTCTCCCAATCTCTGCCCTGATTTTCTCTTGGTTAAGGTCACAAGTACACAGGTGGCCTGATCAGAGTTACTGGGAACTCAGTGGGTTCTATTTCCCTAGTGGAGAAGAGGGGCAGAAAAAGCAGAACAAAGCACAAACACCCTCAGAACAACCCCCATAATCTGGAGATGGCCAGGAAGTTCCTGTCAAAGCCAAAACTTTGCCAAGTGGCCACCCTGCGGGAGGGGAGTGGAGCTGGGCCAGGCACTCCTCTTCCCTTCTGACAACCTTGTTTCAACCCACCAAAGTGCCTGGTCCCTCTTGGGGCGCTGCAGTTACAGCAAAGTTTATTTATCAGACCCAAGTCACTCTTTGCTTTATCCCAAACACACGACAGGAAGCGTGGGGGCGGGCGGGGTGCAGAGGGAGACTCTAAAGAATTCTCTCTAGATATTCCTGGTGATCGCAAGGGTCAGAACTAACAACTGTGCTCATGGTGGGGCTGTTGCCACCAGTTAATCTAAGGACATATGTGTCCTGAACTCTCTCACCCCACCTGCTAAGAGCATGGACGAGAACATGTCGCCACCGCATCCCACCTGAGTTCTTCACCGGCAGCCATGAGCAATTTTTTCTCCTGCAGGCTTTCAGTTTCCCTTTAGAGAAGAGAAGACAGCCCAGGTTCCTTCTGGGTGGCCTTGGGGATCCTAGGGTACAGAGGCACTCTGCCCTGGATATGGGCCGTGCTGTCCCCTTCTCTTGTTCTTTGGCCCTCCTAGAGTTATTCTGTTAGTTGTCATCTTTGGCATTCAAATCCGTGTCATGAAACTCGATAAACATCTTATATTTGACATCCAGAGGAGTCCGCAGGCCCCAGCTTGATCTGGTGTTGTGTTGTTGCTGAGTTAGGATTCTTACGAGTTTTGTTAAAGCCTCACCTCTTAGCTTGATCAAGGCCTTGCCAGCTAGTTTATCCTGGGGGTACAAGGTCCCAATTCTTGTGAAAGAATTTGTTTGGAAATGAAAGAACTGAAAACAAATGTGCGTTTACATCACAGTGATCAGGGAAGGGAAGGAGTGATATCTCAGGTTCACGTCTTAGAAGACTGGGTTCTTCCAAGTTTCAGAAGCTTCCAGAAGGTTCTGAGAGTCAGTCTAGGTTTTGAGACCCTCAAAGCAGTAGAAGCAAAAAAATATTCCTGTCCCTGCCCTCCCCACAAAGTCTCTCCCTCAGAAGAAAGGAGTTTGTAAAATCCTTTCAACAGACAACCCCCTGGGACACGGGGTTGATATTTATTTTTAAATAAGCTTTTAAGTTTTATAAGTTTTAGATTTATAGTCACGTTATAAAGATAATACAAAGTTGCCCAAAACTCTGTGCCCAGTTCTCCCTATGATTAGCAGCTTGCTTTAGTATGGCAGTTTGGGTACAGCTAAAGATGTATTAATTACTGATATGTTAATTATTATTATTTTTATTACTTATCTTTTATTTGTACGCATTTGCAGTATGTAGTATTTACATTCTTGGTGTGGAGTTGGTATGTGTACATCATGCATCTCGGGTACTTATTAAAGAAACTTCACAGTTTATTCAGATTTTCCTGGTTTTCTCCTAACAGCCTTTTCTTGTTCTAGGATCCCATCCAAAATCCCACATTACATTCAGCTGTCAGGTTTCCTTAGCTCCTCTTGGCTGTAGCTCTTCCTCCTGCTGTCCCTTTTTATTTTATTTTTTTATTTTTTGTGGTACTAGGGACGAAACCCAGGGCCTTCATATGGAGCTGCACCCCCCAGCCCTTTCATGATCTTTTATTTTGAGACATAGTCGTACTAAACCACCAGGTTGTCTGGGCTAGACTCGCACTTGTGGTCCTTCTGACTGTCTGCCGGAGTTCAGGGCCATTGTTCTTTCTGAGGATGATCCGGAGGGGCTCTGTTCAGGTGTCCTGTAGGACATTCCTGTCCTGAGGTTTGCCCGACATTTTTCTTGTTGTTACCCAGGACTTGTGTGCGTGGAGGAGGGAAACTCTGGGGTGCAGCACTGTTCTCCCTGCGCCAAATCCAGGGTCCATGCTGCTGACACGACTGAACAGTGTTGGGATTGACTTTGATCACCTGGCCAAGGTTACATTTTTCAGTTTTCTTCTCCACTGGACTTTTTTCTCCAAGAAAGGTCCTATGTCTATCTCGTTTCTCTGCTTTCTGCTCCTGAGAGTATCACCCATTTCCCATCCTGTGGAGCACGGTCTCATTAGTATCTCTGGAGTGAAGTCCATGCAGGTTTGTTGCTGGTGAAACATGAGACAAAGCCCACTACAATCTCTACCCAAATCAAACCATTCCTGGAAAAAGTAAGTCACTTGTATTTTCCTCGAAAATATTTGGTAGGAACTGCACTAGAATCCTTGCTGAGGAAATATACCCTACACCTATAGTCCGAAGAGAGCTGCTGCCTAGAAAAGAAGCACAGGACACATTTCTGCACAGAAACCTACTTTACATTTTGTTATTTACCCAGTACTATTTCATCAACTCCCACCTCCTCTGCTGGCATTTATTAGCAGGTGGACACAGCATTCACCTCTGCTGGCATTTATTAGGGGGACTTAGCATTCTCTCCCTCAGAGAGCCATTGTCATAGTGGGGCACGCACCAGCTTTTCCTCTAGCAAGCGTGAGGCCAGCGGATGCTTGGTATGGAAAGATGGGCAGCCTTGGGTCCTCATATCTAGGAGAGAAAGATTTTGGAGGTAAATAGACTAATAATTTTTAAAAAATAGAATTGTTGAAGGTTGTTTTTCCATAGTGAGGCTAAAAACGTTGGCAGCAGACAGGAAGGATGGAGGATACTGGTTTTTCACCTTGGCCGTCTGTCAGCCCCTGCCTTTCCCTCTGCCTGTTGCGGCTTCCTGAGTCCCTGTGACATCCTCAGTTCCTCTCTTCCTTTCCAGGGTCCTTCCGAAGAGGCTCTGGCAATACCTTTTTCTGCCCATGTGATGCCACAGGGAGATGAGAAATCCGGTGTCTATCAGCGCCAATCCCACCAACTTGACAGGGGGGCTGCGCAGCCCACTTTCTCTTTCTGCATTTCCTGTCTGGAATATGCAGGGGGCGAGAGGAGAGATGAGTACAGAATTTCTTCCCTGCATGTGGCTCTGTCCCTTCCAGGCGCTTCCTCCTCCAGGGCCCGCTCCTCCTCACTGCTTGCCCTCCAGTGACTGGCCAAGATGTTTCTGGTGGGAAGAAATCTCCTCTTGTCCTTTTCTGAAGTACATGGTATTGACGAGTTGAACAGTAAAAGCCAAAATTAGTGTTTTTTTGTTCCCTTTCTAACACAAGAAGAGAAGGCTTTATTTTATTATTTTTTTTCTTTCTTTCGCTGTCTCTCTCTCTCTCTCTCCACTTTAAAGGTCTTGAGGGAGACGTTAGGAGCACAACAAAACTCTCATCTGGAAAATGTCCCCGAACCTGTACTTCCTGGAGTGTGGCCGCTGCTCAGAAGCCAGGGCGCCTTTCTACATAATGCCGCTTTTAAAGGTTATTATCTGCATCCTGCTGCCTCCCCGCTCTCATCCTGTCCCTCTTGCGCTTATTAGAGGCTCGCTCAGGCTTCTCACTCCAAAAGAACCTTCAAAAGTAATGAACTACACTTAATAGTCTTTCCTAGTGGTTAGGGGCCATTTGGGGGAGAAAATGGATAGCCGTGGGTCCTCGATAATGGATCGAATGTGAGAGGCATTTTTGAGATCAAATGGGCTAATAATGTTTCAAAATAGACATTTTGAAGGTTGTTTGTCATGGTGATCTTAAAAAACTTTTAGAAAGGTTAGAAGGGCTGCAGGATGCTGCTCTCCCTTTGCTCCTTCCCACCTGGTTTTTCTTTCCTGTGAGCTCTGTCCCCTGAGTTTTTGAGGTGCTGTGAGTTATTGTCCTTCTAGGGCTGTCAGAGCCCTTTTCGTGCTCAGCATATTTGTGAGTGTCTCTGTCCCCCCCACAGTCAGCCCCTCAAGGTGTTTTGTTAATAATTATTCTTCCCGAGCCAGTGCAGCCCCCGACAGCCAGCCCTGGCCTCACATCCCCAGGGACCCAGTGTCTGAAGCTGGGTGGGGGGAAGGGGCTGTCCTGCCCAGCGTCCTCACGGACTGTCTCAGAGCTCAGCCCTGCCCAGTTTCCCTGCCCTCCACCCTGCAGTGAGCTAGCCAGGTTTGGATTCCATTTTTATGCAGGATACCCAATTAAGTCCAAATTTTACCTAAACAACGGACACCTATATCTAAGCATAAATATGCTCTAAATATTGCATAAAATATATTTATGCTACAAATGATCTGTTTGCCTGAAATTCAAATGCACAAGGCTTCTACATTTTGTATGGCAACCCGCCCCAAAGGCAGGGCAGTGGAAGTTTCAGACCACCATCCTCTCTTGCATAGTCCTCCCTGAGGGGCTGCATAGGCTTGCAAATTTCAAATCTGATTTTATTGGGGGGAGTGTTCCTGCTCATTCCAGTCTAGGCTGCCGGGGGGCCCTTCTTCTGGTGGGGCTGACTTCTGCCTGTTTTTCCAACACTTCGCTAATTACCTGCAAAGAGGGGGAAGCTCTTTGCAGGGCCCCTCCCGCTCCCCCTGTGTCCTTTGCGAGCAGTGCCTTCTGATTTCCCCTTTGCTTTCTCTCTACCAGGGCTGCTGAGCTCGCCTGAGGTTCCTTTGCAGGCCACAGCATCCCACATTCCCACACTGATTTTCCCTCTACTTTGTCAATAGCAAAAGGCCACATTCACTTTCCTTTTTGCTAAGACTGGTTCCCACCCATGAGGCATATGGAAGAAAAAGGGTTAACTTTTTTTTCTCTTTGAAATTCCAGAGGGAGAGAGCATCAAAGCTGCATCCTCCTGCCTTAGAAAATACATTCTGGAGCCGCAACCAGTGTAATCTCATGTACACGAAAACCTACTTTAAGTTTTATTATCTACCTCATGCTATTTCATCTTCACTCATCTTCCCCCCACTTCTAATTATTATGAGAAGTTGGATATGGATTTGTTTCTTGGAGAGGACTTCCATAATAATGAATTGTACTTGACAGTTGTCCACAGTGAATGAGGGATCTGAGGAGGTTGTGCTAGGGAAATGGATAGCTTTCTTCTCCTCAGGAGGAGGGACCTATGTGAGGTAAAATAGACTAGTAATTCCTCAGAGTAGACATTTTGAAGGTTGCTTTTGCATGAAGGGTTAAAACTTCGAGGTGATGGACTACTCGTGGGATTGTAATGATTACCGCCCAGCCCTTCCGCAGGTGGTTGGGGAGTGAGCCCCTTCCTGTGTCCCCATCCTCCCTTTTCTTCTTGTTGTGTTTTGGCAATTTTCATGAGGGGCCACAGTGAGAAAACCAAGCACAGCCCACTCTGGATGCTTCCAGGTCTCATTGTCTGGTGCGATTTTCTCATTATTTTTCTGTCAGCACTCATGCAAACAGTGTAAACTACTTCATTTCAAAACCATTGTGCGTGTTGTTTACAACCATTTAAGCTGGGTATTCTTTTTCTGAGTCAAATTTAGTAATAACATATTTTCAAAGAGAAGTTAGGAGGATTTCTTGACTGCATTTTCGGTTGACAACAGCCCAGGGTCAGATTTTCCCCTTCGTTGCTCTTTTTCTTGGGCCTTCGGTACTCAGCTTAGTGCTCCCTTCCTGTTAAGCATTTTGAGCAGACCTTGTGGCTTCTACTGAGAGCTGATCATTGGAAGGTAACTATATTTACCCAGTTGTCTCTTATTCAAGAAGATACTGAAGTGGAGAGCTAGGGGTTAAGGGGACTCTTACCCCTGTCACCTACTCCTGCCCAAGGCTACCCAGAGGAGGAGGCAAGGAATGACCTACAGACAGGAAAGTTTCTGAAGATTGTCTTCTCTCTCCTCTAGGAAGGTTTGCATGTTCATTACTGTGTTCTTTCTACAACCCACAAACTGCTAATGTCACTTCTGCAGGACGGTGGTGATTGTCTTGCTCCCCACCTGCTAGCCCTTCTTCAGGCGGACTTTTCTGAGTGCATGCCAACTTTACATTCTTCTGTAGACCAGCATGAAAGGCTACCTCCTTTTTTCCATTGGACCATGGGCTTCCTTTCCTACATTGCTTTAGAACTGGAAAACACACTCCTTTGGTGGATGGTGGGGCAGAAATCTTCAAGGAAAGTGTGAGGATGTTTCACATACCTCCTGGGAAACTTCTAGGTGGTTCTCATATGTCACCTGGCATTCTTGAAAAAAAATTTTTGGAATCAAAATACCTGATTCATTTGGTGGGTTTAAAAATTACTGCACAGGTTCTGCTCTTTCTTCTTCTTTTTGGCCTTCTCTCTTTCCTCACATTGTACTTTTCAGGTGGGCTTTTGGGCCTGTGGACCACTGAGCTTTAAAATTTCCAGTGTGTCTTAACTGAACTGGTTACATTTGGGGAAGGTGTGCAGCACTGCCTTGAGTCTGGCAGAGTTTCTGAAGTAAGAACTTCCTCTAGTTCCAGCTTTATGTCACAAAAGAGAATTTCTAAAGCTGGGGTGAGAACGAAAGAGTGACTTCATAGAATTGTACAATAATTTGGTCCATCTCCTCTGATTATGACTGTCTGCCCCTTTATTACTCAGCTTCCAAGTTCCTGGAAACCTTGAAGTTCAAGTCCCCATACTCTTCATAGCAGGGCTGAGCTAACTCTTGATACTTTGTTCTCTGCTTTTATCTGAAAGCACTTATGATCATCTCCTTTTTTTTTTTCAATCAAAATCCGAAGAAACCATGCAAAAGCCTTTTCTGAGAAAACAACACTCAAGTTACCTCTGCTGTAGCACGGCAAGCATTTTCTTTGGAGGGAGGAATCTTGAGAGAAGTTGAAGCCAAATTGGAAGTATTTCAATTGTCCTATAGTCTACCTGGTTGAATTTCTTCCATTTCTAAGAAAAACACTCTTACAAGTCAAAAGGCATCATGAGTAAATTTTGGTCTAGGACTTTGTAAAGGGTATTTTGGGCAACTTATTCTTTTCTTTTGATCTTGGTCCCATCACTTTCCAGTAGTGTTTAAGCAATTCTGTTGAAGTTCATCCTTGTATAAGACTCTACATTATTGAAGTATTTAAGATTGGCTCTTTTTTTTGGCAGTACTGGGGATCGAACTCAGGACCTTGCACTTGCTAGGCAGGCGCTTATTCTACTGAGCTATATCCCCAGCCCCAAGATTGGCTCTTCCACTACCATTGTTTAGGAGAAATATCTGAGAACGTAAAAGTTTTCAGCTTTTCAAACACTTGTCTTTTCCCTACGACACAAAAAGTAAAGAGAATTGGGATGGAAGGAGCTCCAAGAAGGAAAAAATTCACTGAATCTCCACATTAAACAAAATATCTGCTCTTATTAGAAAAACATGACAATATTCCATACACTTTTTGCTGCTTTTCCTGCCAAATTAAAGGTTATAGTCTCAAATTTCGTTGGAACAAAGATCTAAGTTCTCCTTCAACCTTTATTCTCCCCAAAGATTAAACCTAGAATTTTTGTTTTGTTTCCCCTACTAAGGTGATCGGAAAAGCAACATTCACGAGGCCCACTCCCAGATTTTCCTTCTCGCACTGTTTTATAGTTTAACATGAGCCTCCCTTCTCCTTTCTCAGTATTAAGTAGAAAGCAAAGGGAATCTTTCTCCCTAGCTATTATCATGGAAATGGATTAATTTCTCCTTTTAAAGGATGCAAATCATGAGAAAAAAAATGAGCTCTCCCAAGTATCTCAATTATGTTTTGAGAAATAGACTGTCATTTATGGACTCATTAGTAATGAGAAACTTTGAAAATGATAACTCAAAAGAATAGATAGTCTTGATTTCAATTCTGGCACTGTAGATTTCAAACAGTACTTTCAATAACCGTACTTTTCTTCACCTCTCTTCATTTGCCCATTGTAGTTTAGGTACAGGCTCTGGTTTTGGTGCACATTTTTAGGAATGATTTTTGAACATGATTTTCTGCTGCATCTCTCAGGAAAACAACAACAACAACAACAACACTTTCATTTTATTAAATTTTTTTTTGGTACTGGGAATTGAACTCAGGATCTTGAGCTTGCCAGGTAAGGCTCTGGGCTGCTGAGCTATATCCCTGGGCCAGCAACAAAGCTTTTAAAAGAAAATGTTAAATTGATTTCTTTCATCAAAGAAGTGGAAAAGTACTGAGTACCACTAAAAAAGTTTCTGAAATAAAATGTTTCATTACTTTCAAGAGACAAAATTTCAGAAAATCAAATGAGAAACAAGAAATAGCCTTGCACATAGCTAGATTTTGAGAAATGTGTTTTTTTGTTCCTTCAACCACATGTCTCTGAGGAGCTGGGGCTGGGGCTTCATAGCCATGGTGGTCTTGCTGGATGGTTTTCTGAAGCATTCTTTAGTGACTACTCAGGCTGTCCACTTCTGATGCTTGAACCAGGTTAGGTGTCCTTGTGCTATGATTCATAGCACATCTAGCACTTCTCTTTGTGGCACTTGCCATAAAACCAAGAACTGTATACTTATGTCCTAATTTTCTTCTCTTTAGGTAAGTATACAATACAACAACTATCTAGATGTGAGCTCCTTAAATTCTTAGTGATAAATCTATTTTAATTTCAAGGCAAGGTAGGGTGAGGGCTGGAGTAGGGGTAGATTCTGTTCTTTTCCCTTGTTTCATTTACCTCCCTTCTCACTGGAATCTCTTCTTTTGCATTTGATACTAAGCTTTCAAGTGACTAGAATATTTTAACTGGATTTTTTTTCTCCTACCATCATAGGTTGGGGAAAATTCTTGAGACTAAAGTTATCAAAGCACCTAACTCTTATTTTAAAAAAAATTCTGTCAGGTACTTTTGGAAGTAAAAGGGTTACCTCTTTACCTCATTGTGTAGAAGATGTAAAGGAGCTAAGCATTATGGGGTGGTGATGATGTCATTCCCTGAAATCAACTAGAGAAGAATTCTTTCTGCCTTTAGTCTTTGAACTTATGTTAGTATGCCATGAGGAGACGAGGGTTGTGGGGCTGAAGGGGTACATGTATTATTTCACCTGCCCTACTTTCTCACGAATCAACTCAGAATGTTTTCCCAAGGAGAAACAAAATGGCGGCCTATACTCCAGGGCTCCCTCATCCACCAACTCCCTCCCTATTTCTCTGACTAGAGCTAATGGCTCTGTACCATTATTTTTCCTGTCAGAATTAATAGGTAGATACTCTTTTCCTAAAGTCATTAGTTAAGTAATATTGCTTACAGAATTGCTGAAACAGGATAACACCTCCTTCCCCAGGGTGTAAATCTTAAGAAATGATGAGGCAATTGCTTAAACACATCCATTATATTCAAAGCTTGAACTTTTTCTATATGATTTTCATTTAGAGTTAAGAAAGTTTGAAATTAATGATCCATAAAGTAGATTCTCTTGATTTAATTTTGGCACTAAAGAATTAAAATAATATTAGCATTTCCCCTTCATTTAGTTTCCCTTCTCCACAATTTGTCCTCTCTTTATTTTATTCTCTTATTGTCTAGGCATGATTAAAGTTTTGACTTACCAAAAGATTTTAAGTATACTTTCGCACTAAAAATGTTTTTTTTTTTAGAAAATGGTAAGTGAAGTGTTCTCAGAACTGATTGCCTTTCATCAAAGAAAGAGAACAAAAAAAAAAATGAGAACCATAGAGAAAAGTGGTTTCTGAGAAAAGAGATTGAAATGATTACTCAGAAGAGGCAAAATTCCAAAAAAATGGTAGTATAAGACATATTCTAGATTTGGTTAGAAATGGAAAAAACCATAATTTTCCTCTTCTTTTAATGAGTCTTTTAGCTTTTCTCTGCCAGAGAAACTAAACTTTAATTACTACTGTATAAGGATTTTTCTCCTAGCAGTAGTTTGTTCTGACTTTCTGGTAAGGGGACTGACTTAACTTTTAGTTTTGCCTGAACACTCTTGGGCACAATCTAGGGGCTTTCCTCCTTATTTTTAATCCAACTTTTAGAACTAATACCATAATGTATCTTTTATTTTCCTTTGCAATTAAGTGAAGATATATTGTGTTTGTTGCAACAAACACAGCAAAATCAACATGTCAGGGAAAGCCTGAAAATTCCCAGCCTTGGTTCCCCCTAAGGCAACTGGAGTTAGGCTGGTACACATCCTTCTACATCTTTCTCCATGTGTATACCAATATGGATAGACACCTTTAAGTTTGTTTGCTTTACACAAAAGGAGCATGCTATCAGTAGTTATCAGCAACCCTTTTTTCTTAATATATCTTGTACAAACTCTGTGCTACTATATACAGTAAATAGATCATTTTAATGTGGCATAAAATCTAACAGTGTGGATGTACCATCATTTGTTTATTCAGCTTTTCCTCTATTGATGGATGTTCACATTGACTTCTGTTGTTTCCTTGCCTATTGCAGCAGTCAAATGCCTGTTCAGCTTCCCAAAGAGTGATTGTTAGATCAATTATTTTATAATTACTCATTTCATCTTATAAGATACTAACAAATCACTTTCCAAAAGCAAGTTTACTCTTCCATAAATATGTTTCAGCAGTATTTTTGAGAGTGAACTTCACTTTGGCAGAAGAGTAGAGCTAGCATGAAGTTTGGCTTTTGTAGTCATCAGCACCTTTGGGGTTCCTGAATAGCCAGTGTGGCCACACTGGCACACTGGCCTCCCACCAGTCAAATTCAAATTCAGAATTTGTTGGTGTTGTTTTGAAAATGAGTTATTAATATATACAACATAAAATGCAAAGTTCTTTCTCAGATCCTCTTGAAAATGGACAGATCTTCTGGGCAGGAGCCTTGGTCCTTCTTTGTTTCTCTCCTGGAGCCGAGGGTTAGCTGCCTCTCCAGTGTGGGCCAGTGTTAGCTCACTGCAGGTCCTACTTTCTCCTGTATGTGATTTTCCTGGCTCTGGGTTAATGATCCTTGGTTTAAACCAAGATTTTTCAAACTCAGCATTGCTGACATTTTGTACCAGCTAATTCTTTGTTCCAATGTAAAATGTTTAGAATCATCCTGGGCCTCTACTATACCCCTCCCACCACACACTCTCTCTCTCTCTCTCTCTCTCTCTCTCTCTCTCTCTCTCTCTCTCTCTTTCTCTCTCTCTCTCCCTCCTTCTCTCTCTCTTCCAGTTGGGACAAACAAAAATGTCCTCAACATCACTTCTGGTTGGGCACCACTGATTTAAACAAACATACCAAGCATTTTCCTCAGTAAATTTTGAGATAAATTTCTCAAAGGTGGTTCCTGGGCAGTTTTTATGATTTCACTTGATGAAGAAAAGACACGGATGAATTCTGTACACAAGCAAGTTTTAAGGTGCTGAAACATTTTAAACCAGCCCCATTCACTGAGTTGAAAATATCAAGGAGGATAAAGGGACCAAAACGTGCTCTTTTCATCTTGGGAGCAGAGGCAGGGACAACTGCGATTACAGGTGATTTCTGAAGTAAAAGCGTTACCTGATTACACACACATAAAAGAGGCCATTTTCTAAACACTGTATGGAAAGAGCTGAATAAGTCCCGGGCACAAAGGTAGATGTCGCCTTTGTTCGCTGTGCATTTCTTTGGTGGTTTCTTTTGTTTGTTGGTGGTAGGGCTGGGGCAAGCTCTCCTGCCCTCCGGGGATCCGCTCTGTCTGTACACCGCAGCCCAGAATTCTCCTCAGCAGGAACGTCTGAGGCGTGCAGCATGCAGGAGACTGTGGAAGACCTCCCTGAAGCCCCCCTTTTGTGAAAGGATTTACTACATCTCTTCTAAGGACCCCACTTCTTTTTTCATTAGGATTAATAGAGAAGTATTAATTCTTCCCCAAAGCTATTAGTTAAATCACGGTGCTCTAACATTGCTGAAACAGAATAATTTCTCCTTCATTCTTGGGCATAAATCTTGAGGGAGAATAAGAAGCTGTCTCAGGTATATCGATTACAACCCAGGGAAGAGACCCACAGAGACAGTTTTCATGTAGCAACGAGAAACTTTTAAAATAATGATACGTGAAGTGGATTGTCTGGGTTCAGCCTTGGCATTTAACGTTTCAAACAGCATCTCCTTTGTTATCTTGTTTTCTCCTTCTGCAGTTTCAGAATCCTATTTTGACTCTGCATTGTAAGGTCACAGTCTTGTAGTCTGGACATGATAACATTTCTAATGTACGGCTAGAGTTTAAACACCATTTTGCCCTAAACATAGTTTAGGTAACGGGTATCTGTGAGGGGAGCACATTGGTCCTGATTGCCTTTCATCAAAGAAATAGGAAAGAGATGAGAATGGCTAGAAATGGCTGCTGGAATGAAAGATTCATTTATGATCACTTAGAGGCAGACTTTCAAAGACCGCATTAGGGCAGCACAGAAGGACCTGAGGCTGCCCCTGAGAAACATACATTTCTGGCCCTCTCTTGGGTCCCTCCCTGCCGGGGAAGCTGAAGTCTGAGGCTGTTTCTGCCCACTCACCATCTGCTGATTTCTGATTATCATCTGATTGGCATCAACATCTGACGTCTCTGACGCCCCTTGCCTGGAAGGAATAGACCCCCGCTGCCTCACTTTCAGCTATATTTTCCCTAAAGAGGCTCCATGAACAAAAATTGTAATAGCGTTGCAGAGACAAATGAATTTACTGTCAAACAAGCATATGACAACACCAGGCATGCAATAGGGACTTAAAGAAAATTGGATGAATAATTACATGATTGAATGATTCAAACTAATTAGTGATAAAACCATCAGCAAAGGAGCGGTGTCAAACAGTTTTCCTGTCTGCGTGGTTTTACTCTTTTTCTGTAGATATAGATGGGGGTCAGGACCCTGTCTTTCTGTATCTGAACATCTTTTCATTATTTCTTTCAGAGTGTTTACCACATTTGCTTGGCGATTTTTGTGTGTGTAATCATTTGCTTACTGAACTTCTCCCCTATTAGATGGCAATTTCTGTGAGGTTGTTCTATGCCTCATTTAGTGCTAAACAAACTCCTGCATTTAGCTCAAGTCCTCGTACAATGTTGGCTGTGCTCAGTGTTCAATCAATACTTGGCCTCAATACTATGGTCTCAGAAATGGGCTCCAAAATTATGGGTTTCAAAAAATGTGAGCTCAATAAATATTAGAATAAATGAGCAGATCACAGTCCACGTCGAAGATCTGCCCAGCTTCCTTTAAGTAATTGTAAATTTTAATTGCTAGCACATTGTGCATTCTTTAATGGCAGGGATGCTTGTGAACAACTTAATCTCAAATCAATTAAGAGTAGGTGATTAGCCCAGCCTTCCTGTTTATACTAGCAGCTTGCTTAGCAGACCGATGTGGTAAGACTTACTTTTAGCTCCTATAATTTAGCCTGTAGGCTTGACGTTAATGGAGATTTTGGTATGCGAGGACAAAGCAAAAGAAACGTTTCAAATTACTGGTATTTTCAGATAATGATATTTGAGTAATACATTTATTAGCATTTTAATAAAGCCTAGGAATGAGACAGCCGGAAGCAAGTTTGGCATTAAAGATGCCTATAGTTACGTCGTGAGTCTCATCATATTGTATCTTCACTTCATTTTCTTTTTAATTATTTTACGGTTTCCTGTAGCCTTTTCAAGAGGTCTAAATTTACAATTGCTGTAATAGTTTAAGCAGTCTCTTCCTCCCAACGTTGTAGTGCAATTATTTCTGAGAGAAATTATTAAAAATGCGGCCTTTAATCAGGGAAAGAACAGGAGAGCAGAGAGCTGTGACGAGAAATGGCTTCTCTAATAAGATTCACATAATTGTGTCAGAGCAGCTGAATTTCCGAAGATTGGATGAAGACAAAGATGGTGGGATCAGGCAATTTCTAAGACTCAGGAAGTGATTCATATGGTGTGACGCTGAAGCCCCAAAACAGGACCACATCGTGTGCTTTAAAATTTGACCAGAGCATGGCTTACTTTTTGAAAAAGGACATTCACTTAAAAACAAGTTAGTGTTCTGCTTCAATAACCCAAATTAGTTTAACACACTCCAGTGACATTATTTTGGCATTTTTCACAATTACTAGAGATAACTCACTTTTCTCTGTAGACTGTAGGGTCCAAAACAAATTAAATCAATGGATTTTCTCCCTTTGCTCTCTCAGATGAGCCAGAAGTTATTGGTCAAATGTGCACATGACCTTTCTGCTTAAGCTTAAAAACCCAAGCAACCTGTTGGGAAGATATTTGGCCAATCTGATTATTTTTTCTATACTAATTGGTTTTCCTTCCTCATTGGATTGAATGAATTGGCTGGTTGTTTTGTCACTGTGGAGAAAGAGAGTGATCTTCTTAGAGTGAGAACTTAGGCTTGGTGAACTATAGGGCCGCAGAAATGTTTATCATCATGACTACCATGTGGTGATTTTTCATGGGTAAAAATGAAAATATATTTAGAATCACTCCACTTTCTCCATTTTTACTTCCTCATCCCTGGTGAGTCATCCCATCTGGCCCCCACAGCACTCGCTAACCTGGTGAGTGGCTCACCCACCACTCTCCCCTTCTTCCTCCAAGTTGACCTCTGGGAGGTAGCAGCTTTAACCACAGAGATGCCCCCTGTCCTGTGGACAACAGTGGCTCCTTTCTGAGTGTGGGGCAGGATTTGAGCTCTCGACCACAGGGTCTTGGACCCCATGAGGACTGAGTGCCTGCTCAGCTCCTCACCTTTGACCAGCTCCTCTGCTTGGGACCTTCTCTCCACACTGCCTTAGCTCCAGCCCCTGGGCCTCCAGATTCCCTCCTGCCTCAGGCCCCCGAACATGTCCCTCCTCCATCTGGAGCACCCTTGGTGAACTGATGTTCACTTTGATGACCTCATTTCTGTTGCCCTCCTCCCCTAGAAGGCCCCCACAACCTAATAGCCTACTGATGGTGATAGAGAAGTAAGCCAGATGCAGTGGCATATACTTACAATCCCAGCTACTTGGTAGAGGGGATGGAGGCGGAGGAGGTTCTCAAGTTCAAGACCAGCCTGGGCAACTTAGCCAGAACCTGTGCTCAAAACCTAAAAGAGCTAGGGATGTAGATACCCTGGGTAAGTATGAAGCCCTGGGTTCAGACCCCGCTATCCCAAGAAAGAAGAGAGAGAGAAAGAGAGAGAAGGACTGTATCTGTGTTTTGTTTTGTTTTTCATCTTTGATTCAAGATAAAAGATGGAACACATTCATCTATCTCTACTTTTATGGACCTAGAAAAGGTTGGAAAATGAGTGGGTCTGCTGTATGTACACACAGGGGAACATGGCAGGAAGGAGAAACGATGCCATCCTTGTGGATGCTGGAATGCAGAAGCTGAGTGGTAACTGATTTAGCTGACCACAAGAATTTAATCCTGACTTAGCAATGGGAAGTCCCTTTCCAAACTCAGAAATTCATGGGACCAGGTAGGGCTGCAAACAAGAAAATTGTGTGAAAGACTAAGAAATAAGTAGACTCTGAACCCCACACAACCTTGCTTTGCAGAGTTTTGTTATTTCCCTCTCCTTCCCTACTGCAGAAGATTAGTGCTTCAGTCAAGGGGAGCATACAAAATGGGGGACACAGGGCACAATCAGTCTAGTAGGTGAGGAGGGGACTACATTGAAAACAGGGGTGGGGGTAATTAATTGTTTAACACTGCACATGGACCACCCAACCCTCTTCTCCAATTTTGACCCCAGAATGCTGGCAACTAGCCTGACATCTCCTAGGCAGCAAATCTGAGGCCCTTCCTTATAGAGACTGACCAGGACACACAGAAGACACAAAGATGATTCCTGTAGGGTTTTCCACTTTGACAGTACAACAAGATGAACCTGCAGTGAGGCCCATGGTTGGGAAGCTGCTTCCGATTGTCTTCTTATGCCCGTTTTCCAAATATAGGTAGATGTTTGATGGCCCCACCTCTCAGGAAAGCTTTTCACAGGAACAGAGAGATAAAACCAAACAAATTGAAACACAGCAACTTGGGAGGGAGACGATGACGGGAGAAGCAAACTTCAGGGGCAGCCAACCACTATTTGAATTACCAGAGAGAAAAAGAGAATACAGAAAAGAATAAAAAGAAGGCAAGGACTCTTAGAAAGATTATGAGAAATTAAAAACAAGGTAGCAGAGATAGAAACTCATGAATTAGAACTGAAAGATGTGGGAATCCTCACACAAGTAAAACAAGATGACAAAGAAATAGAAAATAGGAAAGAAAAGGGAAAGATTATATTGGGAGGTAAAATAACCCAGTAAAAGCAGTTATATAGAGAAATAAAAGACAAAACAAGTATCAAAGCAATGATGCATCAGGTCAAGAAATCCGTTGTACCTCATGGTGTATTTAGTTAAAAACAATTGTATTTTTATTTTAAAGAGAAAAAAACAATAAAAATAATGACATGAAATTTCAAAACAAGATTATAGGGGAGTAAATTGTTAATACATTGTGCATTGTTATCTTCAAACTAGTTGCTCAGATTACAAAATAGTCATGCAAAATTGATTGGACAATATAAGCACAAACCTTTCTTTTCAATGAACTAATAGAACTTAGTAGTATAACTATCTTAACTATCATATATATTTTTTTCTTTTCTCTTCCTTTTTTCTCCTTTCCTCCATTCCAGTTTTTCTTTCCTTTTGAACATTTTCTTCCCACTTCCCAATATCTATTGTACATTTTACTTATTTACTCTTTCAGCTTCTCACACTAGGGAAGACAATATGATGTTTACACATGCAAATCTGATTTATTTTACTTATGAGTATGTTCTCAAGTTCCATCCATTTACATATAAAAGTCTGAAGTTTATTCATCTTTATGGCTGAGTAGTACTCCATTGTATAAAAATATGATATCTTTTTTATCCATTCTTCAGTTGATGGGCATTTGGGTTGTTTCCAAGAGTTAGCTATTACAAATTGTGCTGCTATAAACATGGGTGCACATATATCACTATGGTATGATATTTTCAGTTCTTCTAGAAATATACCCAGGAGGGGAATAGCTGGGTCGAATGGAACCTCTAACTCTAGTTTTTTGAGGAATCACACTGATTTCCACAGTGGTTGCACCAGTCTATTCTTCCACCAACAGTGGATAAGGTTACCTTTTCCCTTGGAGCCCCATCAGCATGTTATGGGTTGATTTTTTGAAGATAGCCATTCTTTCTGGGGTGAGATGGAATCTAAGGTTGTTTTAATTTGCATTTCTCAAATGATCAGTATATATTTATTTGCTATTTGCATTGCTTCATCTGAGAACTGTGTATTCCTCTCAGATACCCATTTCTGGATTTGAGTCTTTGAATTTGGGGGGTTCTGACTTTTCTCAATTCTTTATATATTCTAGATAGAAGTCCTTTGTCTGAGAGACAGTTGACTAAAATTTTTCTACTCTCTGGTTTGTCTTTTCACCTTTTTGGTAATTTCTTTTGTGTAAATCTTTTTAATAAGGTAAGATCCAGCTGCTAATTCTTTGACGTATTTCCCATGCAGTTTGGGTTTTGGTCATGAAGTCTCTGACTAAATCTAGGTCTTCAAGATTTCTACCTACTCTTTCTTCCAGTAGATTTAGTGCTTTTGTTTTAATATTTAGATCTTTGATCCATTTTGACTTCAGTTTAGTGCACGGTGATAGACATGAATCTAGTTTTAGTCTTTTGCATATAGAGACCCAGTTTTTTCCACACCATTTATTAAAAAGGTTATCTTTTGGTCTCTTTTGGTTCCAAATGAATGTTAGGAATGTTTTTTCTACTTCTGTGAGGTATGCTAATGGTATTTTGATCATGGTTATATTAAATCTGTATAACAATATTGGGAATATGGCCATTTTCACTATGTTGGTTCTTCCTAGCCATGAGCAAGGGATATCTTTCCATTTTCTGATATCCTCTTCAATCTCCTTTTTCAGAGTACTATAACTTTCAGTGTATAGATCTTTTGCTCCTTTTGTTAGGTTGATTCCTAAGTTTTTCATTTTTTTGAATGCTATTGTGAAGGGTGTGGTTTCCCTAATTTCTCTATGAGCGAGTTTGTTGTTTGTGTACAGGAATGCTATTCATGTTTGAGCGTTGACTTTATATGAAGCTATGCTATTGAATTTGGTTATTAAATCTAGAAATCTTTTGGTGGAATTTTCGGGGTCTGCTATCTAGAGTATCATGTCATCTGCAAATAATGATAATTCACCTTCTTTCTTTCCTATCTTTATTCCTTTATTCTCTCTTGTATAATTGCTCTGGCTAATATTTCCACAACTATATTGAACAGGAGTGGTGATAGTTGACATCCTTGTCTTATTCCTGATTTTAGAGTGAATGCTTTCAGGTTTTGTCCATTTAATATGATGTTGGTTGTTGGTTTGTCATAGATGGCATTTATCATCTACTCTGATTTTCTGTAGGTTTTCTTAAAATCATGAATGAGTGTACGATTTTGTCAAAAGTTTTTTCTGCATCTATTGAGATGATAATGTGACTTTGTCTTTGGCTCTGTTGATATGGTGTATTACATTTATTGATTTGCGTATGTTGAACCATCCTTGCATTCCTGGGATGAATATCACTTGGTCACCATGTATTATCTTGATTTTTTAGTGCACTCTGTTTTCTAGTACCTTATTGAGGATTTTTGCATCTGTGTTCATTAGGGAGATTGGCCTGTAGTTCTCTTTTTCGGTTAGGTCTTTCTCTGCTTTTGGTTTCAGGGTAATACTTCCAGGAATGAGTTAGGGTGTATTGTTTCACTATCAATTTCATTAAAGAGTTTGAGGAGTATTGGCATTAAATCTTCTCTAAATTTTTTGTAGAATTGAGCAGTGAATCCATCAGGACCTGGGCTTTTCTTTGTTGGTAAGTTTTTAATTACATTTTCAATGTTATTAACTCATATTGGGTTATTCCGAATTTTTATATCTTCTTGATTCAGCTTGGGTCGTTCATATGTACCTAGGAATCTGTCCATTTGTTCTGTGTTTTCCATCCTATGAGAGTAAAGGTTTTTGAAATAGGTATTGATGATCTTCTGAGTTTCCACAGGATCTGTAGTAATTTCACCCTTTTCATTCCTTAAGGCATAAATTTGAGTCTTTCTTTTCCTTTTTTGGATAAGGTTGGCTACGGGTTTATAAATGTTATTTATTGTTTCAAAGAACTAGCTCTTTGATTCTTTAACTCTTTGTATTGTTTCCTTAGTCTCCAGTGCGTTAATTTCTGGTCTGCTCTTTATAATCTCCGCCCTTGTGTGGGCTTTTGCTGCTCTTCTTTTCTAGAAGCTTGAAGTGTCATATTAGGTTGTTTGTTTGCACTTACTCTGTTTTCCTGATGTGGGAATTTATTGCTATGAATTTACCTGTTAGGACTGATTTCATTGTGTCCCATCAGTTCCCATATATTGTATATTTGTATTCTCATTTAGCTGTGATATTGTTTAATTTCTTCTTTAATTTCATCTATAACCCATTGGTTGTTTAAAGGGTGTTATTTAATTTCTGTGTTTATGGAGCTTTTGTGGTTTCTTTTGCCATTAGTTTCCAATTTCATTGCACTATAGTCAGATAATATGCATGCGATAATTTCAATTCCTTTGGATTTACTTAAGCATGTTCAGTGGGCTAGTGTATGGTCTATTTTAGGGAACATCCCATGTGCAACTGAAAAGAATGTGTATTCTGATGATGTTGGGTAGAGCACTCTGAAAGCATCTATTAAGTCCATTTGTTCAGAGGTTTGGCTCAGTTCTGATGTTTCTTTGTTAATTTTTTATCTAGCTGATCTGTCTCTTTGTGACAATGAGGTATTGAGGTCTCCCATTACAACTGTGTTATCATTTATTTGATTTTTCATGTCTATTAATAATTATCTTATATAATTGGGTGCTCCTGTATTTGATGCACACATATTTATGATTGTTATCTCTTCTTCTTGAAGTTTCCCCCTAACAAGTATGTAGTGACTTTCTTTATTCTTTTGATCATTCTAGGTTTGAAGTTCACACTGTCTGAAAACAGGATAGCTAACTGCTTGTTTATAGGTTCTTGTTACATGGAAGATAGTTTTCCATTCTTTGGCTTTCAGTTCATTAATTTCCTTTTGAGTTAAATGTGTTTCTTGTATACAGCATATTGTTGGATCTTGTTTCTTGATCCGTTCTGCCAATCTGTTTCTTTTGATTGGTGAATTGAAGCCATTTACATAAACAGTTATAACTGATATATATTTGCTTGTCCTTGTCATGCTGTTGGTTCCTTGCTTTTCCCCCTGTTTAATTGCAAGCCCTGCCTGGTGGTTTCTTTCTGCTGTTGTTCTTGGAATTGTGGTTATTTTTATCTCTTTCTAGAGTATCTTTTAGTACTCTTTGTAGAGTTGGTTTGGTGGTCATGAATTTCTTCAGTTCACAGGGGTTCTTGAATGTTTTTCTCAGCTTATCTCAATGAAGTAATCTACCCTCTCTGAAATTCTGTGTCCTTTGAGAAGTATTCTGGATATCTAGTAGAAAATAGAGGAAAGGGTAAGGGATGGGGAGACAGCAACTGTGAGAAAGGCTGTTTTGTGGATATTGTCAAACCCCCTCTCCCAACAACCATAATAATCACCACTGCAAAACATCAGTATCACAAATGCTAGCCTCACTGCCTGCCACCTAGGGTGTCAGTGGAGGCCAAGATACGTGATCTAGAGTGAAGCTTCTACTTCAGCCACCTGGTTTTACAGCCAGAGGATTCAGGGTGATCTAAAACCAACCTACACAAACATGATGGGAAGATGACTCTGATGAAAAAGAGATGCATGAAATATCATTTACCATATATGTAGTTTGGGGGATTTTTCTCCTTTGGGATTTGATTTCTTGCTTCTCAGCAGAGTGGACTATTGGACCACATGTAAATTGCTTTGAGGTAAGTTGAGTTCTCATACACACTGTGTAGGGTGTGGGGGAATGAGTGTGAGGGTAACCATGAATGTGTGGATGACCTCAGGAGATTATCCTTTGCTCATTTTAGAATTCCAGATGTACATGAACATGTCTCCCCTCCTTTAGGTCTAGATCTGCAAAGAGCACCTGGTGGTGTCACCTCACAATTGTCTCCTGGTTGCGGGGATAAAGAGAAGAAAGAAGATGACTGTAGAGAAACCTCAGACCCAGTGTTTCTTGTGACAAGTTCAAGGGCACCCAGAGAAACAGATAAACTAACCAGAAAGGTGGGAATTATGATGGTGACCTCTTGCTATTTGTCCCCCTTTCTAGATTTTTGGTTCTCCTTTTTGTGTTGTCATTGTTCATTGCAGCAGAATTTGCAAGGATCACCTATCGTAAATTCCTGGAACAAAAAATCCACCGCACACACAAAAACTATGTCCAAGCCTTCTACACTGAAAAACTCACCAAATTTGATTTGTGAAACTGTTGGGTTGATTTCTAATGATTTCTTGAAAACCCTACGTGTATTATTAATTCATACCCAAAGAGAGATGCTTTCGTTCTTCAGATATTACAGCATGACATCACCCCCAGGCCTATTGTGGGGCTGCATGTAGGAAACCACTAAAATACTGATCCAGACCACACTCTGATGCTAATCTGGAAAACACTTTAATATACAGTGCAATAAATTGTACATCAGCTTTATGAGTGGTAGTGATTGAAAGTAGGAAGCTTAGGGCTGGTTGGATAATTGAGTGGCTTTATTTTTTAATAAAGCCAGATCAAAACACATAGCCATCTCAGCAACCTATTTTGTATCAATAACAAGCTTTTCTCAAGCTAATGCATCAATTAGTTATTAATGGAAACTTATTGAGGGTATCATATTGAAGTTCACGCTCAATAAAGAATCATGAAGCCCTCAAGACCTTGTTTTCATTGAGGACCACATTTCTGACCACATTTTTCTTTGTATCAATTAACCTTTCTCCTACTGTTTCTTTTCCTTTGTACTTTGTTGCAGGACATTTCTCCATCTACTGGTGAGCCTGGTGGATGTTCCACTCAGGAGGACATTGTTGTGCTGCCTGGATCATTTGTGCATTCTGACACCTGCTTGGCAATGCCTAAGGATGACTCTATGCCGCCTGGCAAAGGTCTTGATGTTGGATTGCTGGAGGCTCAGCAGCTGCCTTCCCAGGATCAAGTCTCTACAGACCCCAAATTCTGCATTTTCTCAGATGCTCAAGAGCCTTCTTCTTCTGGACCCAAAGAATCTTCTCCTTGCCATGCCATGGCTACCTCGGCAGCTGCCATTTATATTTCTCTAGGGGTGAGAGCAGGCCACACAGAACTGGGAATTCACAGTTCAGAGCCACATCACTACAGTCAGGCCACAGGGGCAACTCTAGCACAAAGCTCCCTAGACAGAAGAGCCACAGCAGAGGGCACATCACAGACACTCTTGCCAGGGAAACCTTTATCTGGACAAACTATTTCAGGTTCAGCTCCATTGGACTCAACTGGAAAAACTCACCTTGAAATACCAAGTTCAGGACCAAGTTCAATGCATTCACACCAAGAAGAAGGGAAACAGCTGGTGGCTTTTCCTTCCAAGGGTCAGTATGGGTGTGGGGACATGTCCACCCCACCCCCCACTGCAGGAAGCCACAGCGGCGGAAGCCAAGTACCTGGATTAATCACTCTGCAGGGTTGTGTGGTCCCTTCTAAACCTGGGCAGCCTTCAGAAGTCCCCGAGGCTCCTTCTAAGTCCATCAGGAAGAGGAGTTTGGAAGGAATGAGAAAGCAGACACGGGTGGAACTGAGTGACACCAGCAGTGACGACGAAGACCGATTGGTTATAGAAATATGACACTTCCGGAGAAAGATGATGTCCAAGATCAAGGACTGTTGATACTTCACAAACAAGTGTCATCAAACTGGTAGACTCCATGAACTCTTATTTATCAAACACCTATAGATCAGGAAAGCCATTCCTTGTCCCTTTGAAGCCAACTCCAACCAACTCCAAACCTCTGATCTGGCTGCACCCTTTCTCAGCTCTTCTGGGTCTGAGCACCTTCACCTGGTGCAGATAGGACAAAGGTGGCCCATGAAGCACATTCAAAGAAGGCTCACTGTACACAGTGACCAGGCCTTGACTCACAGCCCTCTGCTCAGCACCTGCTGCCCCTCGTTCCACTTGAGTAGAGTGGCACTAGCTGTGACAACCACAGGGACACATTTACTGACAAGAGGACTCCACTGAGCCAATGCTATTGACTTCTCCATTAGTAAGCTGAGGGTTTGCTTCCAGATGGGAAGCATGCTTGGGATGACTCGGGTAGTTTGAAAAAAAGCTGGGGTGTGAACCAAACATCAGGATATTTCTGTTCATTCTGGAGACAAAATTCAGAGTCCTTCAAAAACTGGTTTGGTCAGAGTAATTCTCTCTTGAGTGGAAGTTGTAAATACATCTCAAAATGCCTATGTTCTGGTGAAATGCTGATTTTTTTTAAGTGTTGCACAAATGGCCAATGCTCATGTGTGGTCAAATAACACAAGCACGTACTGCTCTTGTACCTGGTGCTTTTTCTGTGAGAACCTTGAGACCGCTGGTTTTTTTAGCTCTTGCAAAAGAACGTTGTGTTAAAAGTCAATAGAACAGTCTCTCTGTAATGAGTCATTTTTGAGGGGGAAAAATTCACTTATTTTCCTCTGATTCTCTTTGTCATATTGTGCTCTGAGCAATTTCAATTAGCGGGTTACATTTTAGTAATCTGTGCAGCTTGAATTGATGCCTCTCCTCGTGATGGGAACCTTTTAGACTTCCTCCAGAAGCTTCAAAGATACAAAACTAATTGGAGTTTTGACGCTGTTTTACATCTCAGTAATTTTATTTTGGGGGCTTGGTGTTACTTTGCTGTCAAATTAAATCAGCCTCTGTACTGTGCAAATCGGAACAGCGCAGATAAAATTCCCCAGTATTCCAAGCCAGTGCACCCCTGTGCTGAGGAAAATAGCAGATCAACGTCAGCCAGCCCACTAGGCTGAGCCTCAAATTTCCTGCCTTCCTCTCTCTCTCCTTACATGGGAAAGGAAAAACTTAAAGAGGTTTATAATGCTACATTTCAATAAAATTTTATACTTGCTTTTGGTATGATTTTGTACAGTTTGAAATTTATAGCCAAGCTCTTTCTGCTTAACTTTGATGTAATTATGTTCACACTACTTTTTGTACATCAAAGGCAAGGGAGCAATGCAAAACATCTCACACATCTGAATACTTCAACAAGTCCTTGCCTGTGACTAAGTATGGTCCAATTTCAGTATCTTCCTGTGCATTTTCCAACTTTGGTGTCACTCATAGAACACTTCCATGCAACACCAGCTTCCCCTGGTTACTTAGCATGGGCCTGTGGTCATTTCATATGTACTCATAAATATCCTAATGCGTATAAGCCCAACTCACAACAACATAAAAGGGAAGGAGAAAAGGACATTAGGCACAGACTTAGTATACTTCTGAAACCAAACAAAAGCAATGAGGTGGTTCTTTACCCTTTGGATGATCTATGCCACAGTAATGCAAGAGGCAATGTGGGAAAGCAGCCTGAGACCCAGCAGGAGGTAGATGAAGTCCTGGCTGTCTCTTCAACTGGGAAATCATAGGGGAGATGGGCCCTGTGCTCCAGTTTCCTTAAATAAGAAAGAGTTGAACATGATGAGCTGAATGAAAGTCTCACCAGCTTCTGATTCTGGAGAGAGCTAATGATGGAAGGGGTCCTGCATTTAAACATACAGGCTCCCCGGCTTGGAGATGTCCCCCAAGGAAAACCATTGCCCGGGGCTATTGCATGGGAGAAATTTGGGTGCAGATTGTGAGGAACTGAAACACAGAAACCTTTAGCAAATACCTCTGTGCAGAATGTGAGCTTAGTGAAGCTCCATCTAATTTTTCTTCAGACTCCCAGACTTTAGGGTGCAATCACACAGCTTATAAATGTTGGCTCATGATTCAAAAAGTAAGAAGCAAATCCAGAACCCTAATCTGTGAGTAGAAGAAAACAGATGTATGAGTTGAATTGGCCACTTTTTTTCTTGGGAGACACTGATCAGGGTAGAAGAAAACCACCTTCCAGATCTTTCTTCCCTGAATTGTCAGCTGGATCATTGAACTCAAACCAGTAAGTCACAGATCTAAATAACTCTGACCACAGGATAGCCATGGAAACTGTCTTCCTGTGAACCAGCACGGCTGGCCGCCACAGTCTAATCCTAATCCAATATGGCAGAATGTTGATTTCCATGTCTCTAACAACCCAGGTCACTTTCAAAGGTGGGCAATTTGTTGTCTTGCTGCACCTGGTCATTTAGCTACTGTGTGATAATGTTTCTAAGTGAACCTTATTTTGTATCAACATGGATTTGTGAAAAGCTGTATCTCAATGGATTTTTTTAAAAAAATAATTGATCCTAAGGGAGCTGGTTATAGAAAGTATTCTAAACTAAAAATTTTATTTCTGTATTTGCTGGTTTTTTTTTTTTAACAGGGTCTTGCTAAGTTGCCCAGGGCTGGGCTTGAATTCACAACCTTCCAGCCTTGGTCCCCTTGGTAGATGGGATAATAGAACTGTGCTCCTGGCTAAGACTTTTTTTTAATAGAAAATTCTTTCATAAAGCCACAATCTCTGATTTTTTATAAACTTGATTTTCCTATGGGTTTTCTTAAAGTGAAATGCAATTATAGGAATGCATTTGAAGGGTAACACCAGCAACCCATAACCCAATTTGAGTTATGGAAAATAAAATTTCAGTACTATCAATTGATAATTACTGCAATTTTATCTGCTACAAGTGCATACTGCATGATGATTAAGGGAAAGGAAATTTTATTTTAGAACAAGGCAAGCCAGAGTTTAAAGACTAGAAATTTCCTCTTTCCCCCTTGGTGTTCATTTTCTTGTGTTTTCAGCTAAGGGACTTAACTAACTTGTGCCTCAGCTTCCTCTGTGGAGCATAGCACTAGGAACGTGGACATAGACTGAGTGAAAGACCCTTTGGATTCTTTGGCATGCTCTCAGGGCACTGGTTCATCTCTTTAATTCTACCTATGACTGGCCTCATCTCACTTAAGATTTGTGGAGGAGAGCAGTGTCATCTCCTCCCTCAGAAACATAAACTATTAACTGACCCTTAAAGTCATGTGGTTTTGGTGGGCCACCTGGGTCCCCCTTGCTTTAAAGCATGGTGAAGGACAGCTCATCCTTCCTATTAGACATGACCTTTGGGATTCTAGATAACGCTAATATTCTCTTGATTCATACAGCAACTGGGAGAAAGTGTGACTCACCTGCCACATCATCCACAGGATGGTGTGGGGTGTTTCTTAGTTCAGATGAAAACATGCCCAGAAGCTTGGTGAATAACCTAGAGCAAGCTAGACTTTCTCTTGCTGAGATCTCCCTTCCAGAGCTGAGATTGGAAGAGTAGGCTTGCAAAGTGCGTTGTGACCACAGTCCTTGGCACAAAAGAGAAATGATTTGCAACCTCATGCCAAACAGTATTTCCTTGCATTTACATTCATTACTTAGAACGATCACATTATTCATTTTTTCCCTAGCATAGAAATTTGCATTTTACACCAAATTTGCCTGGTGCAGCAGATTTTTATAGTTAAGGAAACTGTCATCATTATGGGAATGTGCTGCTGCTCAACTCCCCAGACGTAATTTAATATGGCGAAGAAGAAATGGCCTGCCTGGCCCTGTGGGTGATCATATTTCTACTACTACAGCAGGCGGGCTTGGGTATTTTTCTTCACTCCAGTTGTTATTTCCATGGTTCATGTGAGAGCAACACTTTGGCTTTTGAAACACTACATTTCCCCATCTTTAAGCATAGTTTCTTGTCCTTATTGTTCAGAACCCATTAAACGTTGGTGTTGGGATATAAAAAATCTGGTGTGCTAGATTTTTACCTTGTATGATTCTTTTCACTCATGCTTTGTGCTTATGTGAGAATATGCGTAGTTTGATCTGAAGAGGTATAAGAACATATGAACACATTACTTCACCACTGGAAGAAATGGAGACGGAAAACCATCAGCTGCTGTCTCTGGAGCTCTTGAGGGTGACTCACTATCTCACAGATGCAGTCAACTGTTAGGACTTGCTACTCTACTGCTTGTTCATAATCAGGGGAAGCAATTGGCGTCTTGGTGGTTTGTTGAAGTTTATTTCTTTATGTTGTTAATCTACTTTGTTTTGATAAAAATAAAACTTAAAATAGAAATGCCTTTTGTGATTTATTAACATTTTAACTGAACAAACAATATCTTGTATAATTTTGACATCTGATTATTCCATACTAGTTGATCAGACAACCTGTCCGCCTTATTGGTAACCCATTCTGCTCAACAAAAGGATTAGGACATAGTGAATTCTTGCATTTTCTTGAACTGTTTCTTTTTCTCATATGCTTTGTTTGTCATTATCTACCATATTTTGTAGTTTGTAACATGGAAATGTGTCTTTAAATTCTTAAAATGTAGCTAAACTTTGGAGCCACATGAGGGCACTATCCCCAGTGCAATAATCCAAAAGTTTTGTCCTTGGAGTTGATGTTTCTTGGGTATTTAACATTACTCATCAACAGAGAAAATATCCTTACATCAAAATTGTATCTCCTTATGAAGATAACTCATGTAATCTTTGCAAGAACAAGTAGACTTGTTTGACAGCCCAATGCAGTACTATTCTTCTGTGTATCTCTACCTCTTGAAGACCCTTGAAATCAATGGGGGAAGAATGCACTAGAAGAAAAAGTGGGAATGAAAACTTGAAAGGAACAGATACACTAAATAGCAGCTTAGAATTGCTTTGTTCCTAACACATCAGACTCTAATAGTAATAATTTAATCTATCTTTCTAAACATCAGTTATTGTAGGAAACTCTTACTGCTGTTTTATTTTCAAGAGAGAAAAAAAATTAACAACAAAGACAAAAAACAACACAAAAACAATAAAAATGACACAGGATTTCAAAACAAGATGGTAGGAACTAACAGTGGTTGTTATATTATGTACTGCTATCATCAATGAATTTGCTCAGATTACCAGATGTGAGGATGCAAGAATGATGAAACAATTAATGAAAATAAAAAGTAGTAAAAACATTAGAAATGATCCAGAGCGTCACTAACCAAGATGGTAGGAATTCAACAACGGTTGTTATATTGCATATTGTTTCCTTCAAATCAGTTGTTCAGATTACCAGATATAAGCATGGTAAAACTGGTCAAGAAAAAAACTTAAGAATAACTGTTCCTTTCAATAAACCAATAGAAATCAGCAGTACAATTCAATTATCCAGCAATCCTTGTATATACATGTTATGGTTGATACATTATGTCAACTTGGAAATCTAGAGGTTTAGCTGAGTGACTCAGGAGGAAGCTGGGGTGCTTACTTTGTAAACATCCTGAGCCTGTGGAAGAGGAGGGCGTAGAAATTGTGTGAGTGCTACACGGCCCCTGGGTGGGGATAGCCTGTTTACAGTGTAAGGGAAGGAAAGAGGCTCCTTGCAGGGGTTCCTCCCTTTTGCTGGTTGTTTTTGCTGTGTGCTGCCACCATGAACAGTTTGCCCTCTGCCATGTGCCACTCTGCCTCTGAACCAGCCAAGTATGGACTGAAACCTCCACACACTGTAAGCTAAATAAACCTTTCCTTTCTTCATTTTGGGTGTTGGGTATTTTGTCTCAGCAACAAGAAAAAAGTAACCAAGACAATACATATATATTTTTCCCTTTCTTTCTTTTCTTCTTTTTCTCATTCCAGTTGTTCCCTCCCTTTGAACAATTTCTTTCCCTTTCACAGTATCTACTGTACCTTTTGGGTTTTATTTACTCTTTCAGGTTCTTACACTAGGGAGACAATATGATGTTTACACATGTGGGTCTGATTTATTTCACTTATAAGTATGGTCTTTAGTTGCATCCATTTACCTATAAAAGTCTCAAGTTTATCTTTTTTAGAGCTGAATAACATTCCATTGTATTAAAACAACACTGAGATTCCATCTCACCCCAGAAAGAATGGCTGTCACCAAGAAACCAACCAATAACAAATGTTGGCGAAGCTGTGAGGAAATGGAGCCCTTCTGCACTGCTGGTGAGAATGTAGACTGGTGAAACCACTGTGCAAATCAGGGTGGAGACTTCTCACAAAACTAGGATTAGAGGTCCCGCTTAACTCAGCTACTCCTTTTCTGGGTATTTTCCCAGAAAAACTGAAAACATCATACCACAGCAATATATGTGCACCCATGTTTACAGCAGTGCGATTTGTCATAGCTAAATCTTGGAAACAACTGAAATGCCCATAAACAGAGGAATGGATTAAAAAACCCATCTTACTGATTTTTACCATACATACCATATTTTCCCCAAAATAAGACCAGATCTTATGCTAATTTTTGCTCCAAAAGACGCAATAGGGCTTATTTTCAGAAGATTCTTATTTTTTAATGTACAACAATCTATATTCACGCACAAAGATCTACATTTATTCAATATAGTCATGTCATCTTCTGTAACATCATAATTCTCCAAACTCCGAATTCTGGCCTGAATGTCTTGTGACTCTATTTCCTGTAGAACCACTGACCTCAGTCTTTCATGTGTAGCAACAGAAAGCTTAGCTGAGCACTTCTTATCCGTGTAACCTGCAACACAGCTGTCAGTGATTTTACCCCATGAATTCTTCACCCAGTGCAAGACTTCTTGCAGGCTGGGCTTCATGAAGTTTCCATCTAATTGCATGTTAATTGAAAGATGTACGAGACAGGCGTGGCAACAGAAATGACGACAGTTAAGGATGACAGCCCATCCAAAGGTAAGGAATAATCGCAGGCACCAAGATTCAGAAAATGTTTCTTTGTTTCACATGAATGCATTAAGTATGTCCATTACAACACACAGTGTACTGAATGATGAAGATTCATATTGGGCACAGCCACAGTCATTTGTTATCAAGTGCACTGTCATTTGTGCTCTGCATCTGCTCCAATTGATCATTAGACAATAAATCTTAAGTTCATCTGTTTATATTGGCATTTATCTCTCTTCCAGCGGCGCCTGCTTCAGTTTACAGATATTTAATTATAATTTACATTCTAATTTAAATATAATGCCAACAATTTATTTATATTTAATTATGTAGTAATTATGTACTATTGCAATTATATAGTAACTCTATATTAAGAACTTATATTTAATTACACGTTAATATTACTACCTTATAATTTAATACGTCTGTTGTGTGTTGCATTGGATGTACTAAATACATCCATCTGGCTGATGATGTTAACCAGGGATTCTTTGAGGGGTAGGTTTTGTATTATAAGTGTCCTGAAAAAGTCATACTAGGGTTTCTTTTCCAGTTAGATCTTATTTTCAAGGAAATACAGTATCGACATGTTACATATGGATATAAGATTTACACAATGATTTTATACAAATAGTCTCTAAATTGAAGAAGAGATTACTGCTAAAGCAATGATATCCATGAAATATCAAGTTTAATTTGCTACCTAGATATATTTTCTAATCTAAAACCATTGAAAACTGTTCATCTATACACTTCTTCAATATATATACCTTAGTGGTGCCAACACCACAGCTGGCAAACAGTACACTGATCTAAAAGATACATGTGTTATTAGGGCTTCTACTTATTCTAGTGCCTTTTAAACTCAGTTCTGTGCCCATTCTTTTCTCCAAGACAATTGGTGACCACAAGTAGAAGAGTAGGCATAGAGATGAATTTCTTTTAATCAAAATTTACAATTGAATAAAAACGTTTCACATCAAAGGATGATCACATCACTTAGTCTCAGAGGTATATGATATCTTTTTTGGTTTTTCAAGACAGGATCTCACTTTGTAGTTCAGGCTGGCCTCAAACTCATGATGATCCTCCTGGCTCAGCATCCTGAGTGCTGGGATTACAAGTGTGCGCCACCACGTCTGGATGCAATGATCATATGATAATCTTTTGCATAAGTATGTGTTTATGTTTTGGTGGTTTTGGGGCTGCTTGGCTGGTGAATTCCAAGGGATGCCCAAGGGTAGTAGAGTTAGGGATTTGCAGACAGGCACTGCGATCAATTCTGCAGGAAGACCTGCTTCTATACGTTTAAATGCAAAGCCAATGGGTTTGGCTGTAGTTTTGACAACCACAGACAGTAACTTATGAGCCCCTCACGTGGTGATAGCTTGTTGATCTTTGGGTTGTGAATGCAGAGAAGACTTGTTCAGTGGCATCTGGGACCTTTTCTCCAGCTGTGACAGACATGTTTTCATTTTTCCTCAATTTCTGTTAGAGGCAAACAGTGCCCTGTATCCCTGAGGAGCCTGCAATTAGATCATGGTTATTTCAACCCAAAGGTAGGTGAATTATTTGTATGTCAATGTATGAGTGGATGGGTGCTTTCTTCATGTACAGCACACAGGCCAGAGAGGCTCAGTTCTGTCCATACATACACTGCGTGCAGCGGGCTATACCTCAGCAGAACTGAGTTCTGTTTGTTCCATCATAAATGACAGGCCAACTATCTAGCTTGTTTTGTCTGTACGTTACATAAATCACAAATGTTAGTGCTCTAGTTAAACATAATTTGCTCTAAGAACCCCTTTAAACACCATCCCTCAACACACGTTGCACTGAAGACCGACTTAAAAAAAATTCTCCTCATGTTATGGGTGTCCTGGGGCTGAGGAGCTAGGAAATGAGGCAGATCTGTATTTGACCCACAAGGGACTTCATCATGGTATCTTCATCTTGGTGTTCTTGGCCACCAGAGCCATGCCTGGGGCTAAGTAAAAAAATGGAAATGGTTCACTAGGAGTACAAGGGATGAAAGAAAGGTTCTAAGATAAATACTACAACCCAACCTCTTTCTCCCTGAAGATCCGTCTCATTCTTACAGATATGTAAGGGCCTCTCCTGCAGTCTCCCATTCAACCATTTCAGAATTAGCTACAGTTTCCCATTGTTCTTTCAACCAGTGTGCACAAAGTACCTAAATCTGTAGCAAGCGTGGGGACATTAGCATGGAAGGGCATACAAATAGAGAACAAAACAGGAAGAGAGAGAGAGAGAGGAGGAGAGAGAGAGGAAATACGGAGAAATTCAAATACTTCCTCAAACTACGGACTCCATTGTTTCAAAAATATTTCAATATATATGCTAATTGGTTTCATTTATACCACTGCTTTACACAGAAAGAAAGATTTGTGCTATTATCTGCTTCTTTTTTGTCAGAATCTCTTTGTTTTAATGTCTCATACTGAGTAACTACTTTGAAGATAATGATGCACAGTGTAAAAACTATTGTTATTCTCTTATTATTTGATTAAGAAATTTTGTTCTATTTTTCACAAAATAAAAAAAGAGAGTGAAAGGGCATTAGAAGTTGTATCTTTACTCTAATTCAAAATATTTAATGGAGGTAAAGATTTTTCTTACTTTCCTCAGTAAAGGACAAATCATCCTTTCCTGTTTCATGCTAACACCCTCCATTCTTCTCACATGAAGTAGAGAAGGTTGTAAGACAGTGTCCCACCAATCTAATGTGTCTAGTTTTTCTTACCCTTTGGGGAGCTTCAGTTATTGTCAGTGAGTGTTTCTCCCACCTGGGCACAGTATCTTGGGAGTATCTCTGCTTGCATGTCTGATTTCAGCTGCCCTAGCACTTGGGGCATGATTTCCTTTTGAATCCGCTGTGGCAAGAAAAGCTAGGTGGGCACTTATGTTAGATCTAACTCCCTTGAGAGAAACAACAAACAGTTGATGGAAATGTGTGCACTTTTCAGATTCTTTTTTTTTTTCCCCTAGAGAACGCTAGGAGATCATTCTTTATGGTCATTGTTATCAAGAGGAGACAAGTTTTCTCCTCAGAGGATATTGGGCAGTATCTGGAGACAGCTCTGGCTTCATACACAAGTAGAGGCTCTCTGCAGCAGAAGTGACCCCTGAAGGAACCAAAGAGAAGGCTGTCTTCCGACAGCACTCCCAGCAGCTGGGCTGTAGTCTGTCACTAAGGGGCACCTGGATGACTCATCACAGGGACCTCCACTATTACCAGGGATGCTGCTCAGCCTCCTGCAATGGACAGCAAGAACAGCACCCATAACAAAAAAGGGCCAGGTCCATGGGGCTGATAGCTCTGAGCCTGAAAGGCCCTCAACTAGAGACAAAGGCCACCACCTGCTGAAGATCCAGGAATGGTTCAGCCCTCACACTGCCACTGAGGCTGGGATGGGCAGAAAGATTTTCCTGGGTAGGACCAGAATCCACGCTCCTTGTCCAGCACTGTGTTTTCTCCCCCACACCCCCATGGAGCTTTGGCATTTGAATTAGAATGTGCGTGGAAGGCTGCGCACAGCAGGGCATCTTTTGGTGATGGTTCCGTTAACAGCATCTCTTACTTCCCCAGTCCTACTCTCCATTCCACTTTGAGGAGAAAGAATCAGGAGGAAGGAAGTCCATGTTCTACTTGTTCCTGTACCATCACTGGGTGCGCTTGGCCATTGAGGAGATACACAGGAAAGAGTTACAGATTCAAAGAAAAGTTTTCACTGTGAGGGCAAACGCAACCCCAACACTTTACAAGCTTCTGCAGCCAAAAGGAAAAGAAAGCACATTGATGCTGAGCACTAGGGAGCATCCAGGGTTGGTGGGGTTGACCCAGGTCTTTGGTTTGCACCTTCCTCCTTTTAGGGAGCGAGTTTTGCCCTGACTTGTGTAAGAGACAAAGCTGGGCCTATACCAGGAATCATCCTAAAGTCTAGTATTTCTGCCATGACATCACCATAACCTCTGAAATTTTCCATTATGTCCTATGATCCTTGCTGGGCATGGTAAGTAGAGCAGCACATTTTATAAAGGTGTTCTACATCAGGATTTGCAAATATCAATGGGTTTCTGGTTAAATAGAAATCACCCGGAAAACCAAATTATCTAGAACGCTCCACTCTTGAAATGTTCCAGTTAATCAAGGTTGGATTGTGTTTGTTTTGCAAAATAAAACTTCTCTCCTTAGACATTTAGATTCAAATAGATGTGCACAGTTCCTATGTGGCCTCATAATTTATGCACTTGAGTTGCTGTTCTGCAGGCAATTTGGCAGGGATCACTGCCATAGACAAAGATGTTAACAGCAAAAAGACATAACCAAAAAGCCTTTGGAAGACAGACACTTCACATCTTCAATTACAAGACAACCTGATGTAGAAAGAGAAAAAAATTAATTTAAAACCCTCCTGCACAAAGAAGATAATGGAAAAATGCATCACAAGTAGTTATCCCTTTTATGCTAAGAACAAGTGATTTGGAGAAAATAACTTCATGGGACTGAATGTGTTCATCTTATTATCTTTTTCAGATTTTTAGTTCTTAGGGGAGAAACAGAGAACAGGAAAAAAAGAAGCCTTCATTATTTCAACAAACATTTATTGGATATTTAGTATGTTGCCAGGTACCAGGCTACACTTTTTGTGACTTGTTCTTCTCTTAAAATTACCTTCAGTCATGTGAAAGAAACTTCTAGATGTCTCATTACTGATTCTAGCAGTGGCCCCAGAAGGACCATTTCTTATAAGAGTTTGGATAAAATGGTTATGGCTCAACTTAGGGTGCTGGGAATATCACTTGGTGTTTTTCCAGCTGGGATCCTGAGTTTGGGGGCCTGGTTTATTCTTGGCCTTGGGAGCATCAGTTTATAAGGAAAGAGCCATGGATTCCTAGGATTTTGAGTTTCTGACTGAGTTTCTGGGAAGGGAACTGAAGAGGTGCCTGAGGTATATTCAGGAGCCACGGCTGCCCACACCTGTGTGAGGCAGCACGAGCAGAGGGAGATGCTGCTCCAACAACAGCCTTGATTAAACTATGGGATGTTTCAGAGCTAGACTGGCTCTGTAAAGTTGGCTAAACCAGAATTTGAGACCCTGCATCCATTGGTCACTGGACATGGCCAGCTGGGACTCCCTGAGAAGGGCTGTGCCCTTGGGAGATGCAGCTCTCTGCAGTGGAAGTGATCACAGAAGGGACCGAAGAGAAAGCTGTCTTCTGACAGCACTCCCAGCAGATGGGCTGCAGTCTGTCACTAAGGGGCATCTGGGTGACTCATCACAGTGGCCACCATTGTGGCCACAATGAGCTTCCTCTTAGGGCTCTCCCTCTCTCCCTTCTTCCCCTTCTTCCCTTCTTTCCTTCCTCCCTCCTTCCAGGCATCCAACAATTTATTATCTGCTATCTGCCTGGCACAGTCTACTAAGAAAGGTGCCATTAAACAATGCATAGCAGGACATTTATTTACAACTCTATACTTTGTAGAAAGAGACCATACCTGGTGAGAAGAGAGGAAACCACTGGGGAACCCAGGGAGTTGGGGGAACTTTCCAACCGAGCTCTGAAGAATGAACTCCAACAGAAGGGCTGGAGTTAAGGTAGAGGAACTGAAAGGCCAGTGCTGAGGGCCCCAGATAACGCAAGTGGGAGGAAAGCAGGATGTGTCTGCAGGGCTGAAGGTCAGATCTGGAGGACTTTGTGGGCAGATGAAGAAGGATACTTTTATCCTAAACACAATGACCAATTTGGGGGGCTTGATTTTTCAGTTCTTTATATGTTCTAGAGATAAGCCCTTTGTCTGAGGGACAACTGGTTATAATTTTTCCCCACTCTGTGGATTATCTTTTCATGGCTGGTGATTTCTTTTGTTGTGTAAAAGCTTTTTAATAAGGCGAGATCCCAATTGTTGATTTTTTTGTAGCACTTCCCATGTGGTCTGCGTTTTGTTCATGAAGTCTCTGTCTATACCTATGCCTTCAAAATTTCTGCTTATTTTCTCTTCCAGTAAATTTAGTGTTTCTGTTTTAATATTTAGATCTTTGATCCATTTTAACATTAGTTTAGTGCATGGTGATAGACATGGGACTAGTTTTAGTCTTCAGAATGGGCATCTGAAATACACACTTTTCCGATTAGAAATATAAATGACAAATAAATACACGAAAAAACCTTTAGGATCACTGGTCATTTGAAAGATGTAAATTAAAACAATACTGAGATTTCATCTCGTTCCAGAAAGAATAGCTATCATCAATAAATCTACCCATAACAAATGCTGGCAGGGCTGTGGGGAAAAAGGAACCCTTCTCCACTGTTGGTAGGGGTGTAGATTGGTGCAACCATTGTGGAAAACAGTGTGAAGATTCCTTACAAAACTAGGATTAGAGGTCCCACCTAACCCAGCTATTCTCCTTCTGGGTATCTTCCCAAAAGAATTAAAAACATTATGCCATAGCAATATATGTGCACCCATGTTTAGAGCAGCATAATTTGTAATAGATAAATCTTGGAAGCAACCCAAATGTCCATCAGCCAAGGAATGGATAAAAAAGGTATGAGGTTTTTTTTAATATAATGGAGTAATACTCTGCCATAAAGAAGGATAAATCTGAGACTTACAAAGAAAGGGATGCAACTTGAGGCCATACTCATAAGTGAAATGAATCAGACTTCCATGTGTAAACATTATATTGCCTCACTAGTGTGACAAGTGGAGTGAGTAAATAAAATCCAAAATGTATAGTGGATGTTGTGAATTGGGAAGAAACTGTTAATTCCTATCATTTTGGTTTGGAACCACGTATCACTTTTACTGTTTTTGTGTTGTTTTGTTTTGTCTATGTTGATGTTTTTAAAATTCTCTTTAAAATAAAAAAGTATGCATATAAAAGAGAGACAAGAAAAGAAACTGTGATGGGGAAGGGGAAAGGAAGGAAGGGAAAAGGAAATATATATTACATATATATAAACACACACAAGATAGTTAAGATAGTTATATTGCTAGTTTCTCTTAGTTCATTGGAAAGAAAGCATTGAGCTAACATTGTCTGGATGATATTTCATGCCTATATCTTGTACTCTGAGCAACTGTTATTGTTATAGGCAGCTGAGTTAGCTAGAAATATTTTAGGCAGTCAGACAGGGCCAGGCCCTTGAAGGAGCCAATATGAAAGACAAGATAAGATACCTGTGGCCCAGACCTCAAGACAAAAGGTCTAAACATATGCACCCACATACCTCCCTCAGTGTAAAGGTCAGAGATTGATACTCTAAATAAGTAACAACCACCTTCGAAAAGCCAGAGAGAGTCCCCAGCCCTGCCCCCTATAGGAAAAGCCCCTGTTCTGTGTTCATGCCCGCTTGCTAGGTGACCCACTTCCCCATTTGATCCCAGTTTACTCAATTTACCCCAACAATTATACTTGTGATCTTATCGGCCGACCATAGTTTTGTCCCACCTCATGCCCACCTTGTAATTTCCCATTTTCTCCTCTCTTGAATCCGCCTCACGTAGGGGTTTTGCTCTATAAAGTCCCTGGGAAGGGCAAGGCCCTTGGCAACCCACTCGGCCCCCTTCTGTCCTTCTCTTGGAGAGAAGTTTCCTTTCCCTCAATAAATATACTCTGCTCTTAACTCCCATTGTTCCCAAAATTCATTCTTCGATTTTAGAGAACATGAACTCGTCCCAGATATGGTTCAGGTTGGGAGTTTTTATTTTCTTGTATCACTTGTGAAGATAACAAGATGCAATGTATTATTTATAGTCGTACTGGCCTGTTGTGAAACTGTTTGTTGTTATTTTTATTTTTTTCTCTTTAAAATAAAAAAATACAGTATGATCAAGAAATCCATGTCGTATTTCAAGGGCCGAGAAGTTGTTCAGAGACTGGGAAGCTAGAAAGTGGCTTAAACTTTCCTGGGGGTGTTGCTGGGGGTGGAAATCAGGGTCTTACACATGTTAGGCAAGTAGTTCATCCCTGAGATACACTTCCAAGGTGTGGCTTAAAATTTAAGGGCACACTCCTGCCTGGAAGATTTGCATTGTTCCTAAAAATGATAGGTAAGTGAGATCAAAATAACTTCATTCAGTGTGTTTCAAGGGCCCGCTGTTCAGAGTGACACAAAATGCCATCCAGACCTATCTGGGTTTTTATCTAGGTGTCACATTTACACCAACCATTGTCATTTTCACAAAAGCCCGTCTAAATGGGGTAATCTAGACTACAAAATGAAACTCTGAAAGGGTCAGTCAACTACCTGATTTGAGAGCTGCAGTCCATAAGCCCTCTAAAGGGAGAAGATGGCTTGAATTGTCTGGTAAGTTTTGCCTTCATCCGAATGGCTAGATGAAAGGGAAAACTGTAACATCACTGTAACATCCAGAAGTTTCCAAATGTCTGTTGCGCCTTATGGGACCCATGGAGTACAAAGCTTCTCTTCCAACTTTAGGAACAGAATTTAAATGAACTGGGATATGAGAAAATCCCCGAAGCGTGGGATAAAATTTGGAGCCTCTGCCTCCCCACCTTGTCTTCTTGTTTTCCCTTCTTACGGAGACTGCGGAGGAGAGGGTTGTGGGGAGATGCCTGTCGGGGGCTTGGGGAAAGACAGGTTGTCCGGATCTGTGGTCTTGCTTGGGCAGGATTCACTTAGCTCTTCACCTGCTGGAGCTGCTTCATTCTATGCTATGCTTTCAGTACTTATTTAACAAAGATTTAAAGTTTGAAAAGCTTAACCTTTTCAATTAGTAGCTGAGCTCTCCCCCATTGGAGATCGTCCAATTAAAAAACCAATCCATGGGTCACTGTCTATGAATTGTCTTTTATTTGATACTTATAAAAATGGTCCACATCTGCCAAGAGAGCATGTGGGAAAATTCACTTCAAAATGCACTGTCTTCCAGGTGTCAGAGATAACACCTCAGGGACAGAGCCCGGGAAGGGAGATGCATATTGGTCTTTAATTAAGGAAACTGTTGAGAACCAAGAACATTTAACATCTTAAACCACCAGTGGCTTCGAGGCAGCAGGGAGCCCATGGGTAACAAAGACGGGTTGTGGTCCCAACATCTTGGTACCTGCCCGTACAGCTGACCCAAAGCTAAATGCTTCCCAGCAGGAGGGATCATAAATATCAGCGACTCTCACGCTGTGACAACTCAATTTTCACAAGTGGCAAAGAAAGTAAATCTGCAGTCCCCTCCCATGGGACATGTCTGCCACAATACATTAACAGAGCCAGAGAAGAGACTATCGTCTGCCAGGAGAGGCCCACAGACATGGAGATGTGTGAGGCACTGCAAAGGATCAGACCCTCACTGTGTAGATTTCATCACTATTTAATCGGGAAGAGAAAGAGCCTACAGGAAGGAGCACGGAGCCGGGTGGGGAATATAGATTGTGCTCTGATTTTATAATCAGATTGCTGGGAATTACTGACAGATTGAATAAAATAACATGCTTTGGAGCAGCAGGGAACTTAAAGGTGGAAATTTAATTGACTTCTACCCAAAACCTAGGAGCCAGCGGGTGGAAGAGGGTGTATTATTAATCACCACTGTGGACATTGCTTGGCGGTTTCATGCATGGCAAGAGGAAACGTAGCTTTCAATTACATACATATGAATTTCAAATGACCACCTGTGCCCCCAGGAGGAGGAGGCATGCCCATGGTGGTGGCAGCCCTGTGTGTGTCACGTGAGCACAGCCACCTCCCTCTAGAAGATGCAATTAGAGAACATGGGGTGGGCGCCACAGGGGGTGGCACGCCCCACTCTGTCATGGCCCCTGCTTGTCAGTGCTTGGTGGAAGCACACGCTGTTTCCTTCCTGCAAAGCCTTTGCCGCAGCCATGGCCTCTGAATGGGTTTCAGATCTACCTTGAATGCGAAGTACCCTGGTTGCATTCAGCCATTTTCTATGCTGAAAGTCAAAAGAACAAAAGGTAGATTGTGTCTGGCTTTCAGTGATATTTCAGGAGTTCTCTAAATGTCAAGATAAGATTAGGGGTAGCCTAGGAAGGCTTTTCCTAATTAATATGAATTTGTTAGCAGCTTGCATTGTAGGATCCTTCTATATTAAGCTTCCAGAGTTTTCCTCTAGTACTCAAATAGAAGACAAGATCTTTAGGAAGAAGTTCATTTGAAGAACTGAGGATGCTTTCCTTTAATACGACAGATTTGCTTTCAGGGAGAAGAGATTCCCCCTTCCACCCAAAACCAAAACAAAACCACACCAGCATATCACCTGGGCTTGCTTCTTTGTGCCTTGAGTAGCTCCTATGAGTTTAACCTATGACCTCAGAGTTGCAGCGATCAGTGCTGGTGAGCCCCTTGCCTCAGGAAATGGGTTTCAGGCCGGTGTACAGCCCGTCTTGTGGCAAGCACAGCCACAGTCTGTGGGATTACACTGTATGTGCTGAAACTCTCATTTATTCACTGACTAATTTCCCAGCCTTTTTGTGAGTCCCTCCCTAATACCTGTGGACTCCTAGCCAGCTAGCCCCTGAGAAACGCAGAAGATCCACTGAGAATAAATTCATCATTTGGGGAAGCACATGGGCTGTGAGCCCGGCACACCTGGGCTTGAGTCTAGCTCTACTCCGAAACTCTGGCTTTGAGTCTGCTCTGTGCCTCAGTTTCTACTTCTGTAAAATGGGGTCGATGTGAACCCCTCCCAGGTTTACTGAAATCCCAACAACTGGCTTTTAGTGTGCTCTGCAGTGTTTTATGACAACTAAGTAAGCAGTTGCAGCCCTTGGCATTCTTAAAGTGATTGAGAGCTTGGAGGAGCTTTTGTTACAAAGTCTATTATAAAATAGCCATTTGTATTTATTGTGTTACAAATTAAGATGAAAAACATTTAAACTTGTTTGTTAATTCATTTTAGAGTAACAGTAATAAACCTATTACATGTTTTTACATAGAAAACATTTTTCAAAACTTTAGCACATCTTTTGTAATGCCTGTTGCAATATGACATCCCACATTGTCTCTGGAAAACTCTACCATGTGCTCCTCAAAAGTGTTGGTATAAAAGGTCACGCGCAGCTTAGCATTGCTGTGGAAATGGAGTGTCAAACTTCCTGGAAGGGTTGGGGAAGACACCTGGAGAACCAGTGTTGAAGTATTACTACTCTCCAGGCTAACTAGGACTTTCACTGCTCTTCTACAGCTGATAAAGTAAGGCACGGACAAGTTTGGGAATCTGCCTGAGTCAATGAACTGAAGAGTGGCCCAGCTGACACTGAAACCCAGCTGTCTGCCCCCAGGGCCTGTGCCCCTCCCCTCAGCTCTGTTACTCAGGAAACATCTGCATCCTTCTGCTGTGAAGAATCTTCCACCCCATTCTCCAGTTGCCCCTCTACTTCCACTGAAGACAGCAGGTTGCCCTTTAGCCCTGAGACCCAAACTTAGGAAAATAGTTCATAAGATTTTGAATATTTCTTTAATCAACCCTCATCTGAAAGCATCTCCAGGGGCTAAATCACTCAGAGAGGAAGATGTGTCCATGTGATTACCTGAAGGCTCTAGAGACTCCCAACCATCAGGGCTGCTCTCTGCCTCAGTTTACTTTTGTGGTGAAGCCAACTCATCTGAACACTAGGGAGGAAAAAGAAAGCACGTACATGGAAGGGTTAGCATAAAAACACTGCTGTGGTGTGGGTTGCACTGTCTCTGCTCCTTTAGTCAAAAGGGAGCAGGTAGTTGATTCAAATGACTTTTTCCTAGGGGTACACTGAAGCCAGGTGAAAACAAAATTATTATTCTCTCCCTTCTAGCCTTCTTCCCTCCCTCCTTCCCTCCCTCTCTCCCTCCTTCCTTCCCTCCTTCCTTCCCTCCTTCCTTCCTTCCTTCCTTCCCTCCTTCCTTCCCTCCCTCCTTCCCTCCTTCCTTCCTTCCTTCCCTCCTTCCTTCCTTCCCTCCCTCCTTCCTTCCTTCCTTCCTTCCTTCC